>VDFB02198910.1:0-12869 GCA_007258455.2 Sequoia sempervirens | reverse complement strand
CTATGTCATGTCTTCCACACTCATTTAGTGATCCTTTCAACATATCAACTACTGATTGAAGGGGCTTGGTTTGAGAATCAAAAACATAAACTGTATCTCCCAAATCTACAATGTTTAATGTTTCCTTCTCCATTGGATTTGGATGATGATTGGCCTTCTCCTTTTCCCTATTCATATTAGTCTAAAAAATAGAAAATTGAACCTCTAGTTTGGGATTGAACCTCTTAACTCCATCTTATATTGGATTACATTCACCAAATTGTGTAAGCAACTAAAAGGTAACTTGGGTTGCATTCTCAAATTCCAATTGCAAACACTCAACATCTTCATCTAAATTGAAAGGTTTGTCTTCCCATTCTAACAACTTGATATGAGGACTAATACCTCTCTTTGGGATATCATCTATCACTATATCAACATGTTCCTTGAGTAAATTTTGAATCTCCAAAGGTAATTCATCAATCCTAGTTGTCATAATAGTCCTAGGTCTGGTTATGATTCCAAATCCCTTCTCTTCCTTTTCTATGGCATTTATGAACTCCTTCTCACCTACCAACATCACACTAGATCCCACTTGTTGTTCTTGACTTTCCTCTTTCAAATGTGTTAGAGTATAGGAGACCCCATCCTTCTCTATGACATATGTGTTTTTCCTACCATCATGGACTATCTTTCTATCATATTTCCATGGTCTACCTAGTAGCATATGGAAAACATCCATGGGAATGATATCACACAACACTTTGTCCTTGTATCCCCCTATGTGGAATTCTACCCAGCTTTTCTCATTCACTAACACTTGATACCCTTTGTTTAACTAAGAAACCTTGTATGGAGTTGCATGAGGTAATCTTTTCAACTTTAACTTCTCTACCATTTCAACAGAAACCAAATTGTTGGTACTGCTAGAATCAATGACAACCTTACAACATTTACCTTGGAATTTGCATGTAGTCCTAGAGACTGACTTTTTCTATGGTGGTTCCTTCTCCATGGGCACTTTGATTAGGGTTCTTCTCATCAGAAAAAACTCTCCAACTTCTAGTTCTTCAACTTGTGGTGGAGAATTCATACTTTCAGCATCTTCACCTTGTGCAACTTGATTCCTCCTTTGACTTCTAAAATAAGTAGGTGACTATTCTATAGGGAATTTCCATGCTTGATGGTCTAAAAATTTATTGCATTTATAACATTTTCTAGTGAAGCCACTTGATCCTCCTCTACTCCTAAATCTGTCCCTAAAATATGATCTTTTGCCCCTAAAACTACCCCTTGATTATGAGACTTGTTCTTGAGTATTACTTGTCTCTCCTTGACACTCATGTGACCATCCTAAATCAGAAAATGATCCTCTTCCTCTAGAATTCCTTCCTCTACCTTTGCTTTATTTCTCTTGTCTCCTTCTCAACTTTTCTTCAACCTTTATGGCTAATTGGTAGCATTCTTCTACTATTCTAAGACTTGTGAGAATTAGTTCATCTTGTAGACTATATTTCAGTCCATTCAAATACCTTGCAACCTTATCAACATACTCTTCCATATGGCCTGACCTAATACTCAGTTTGTAGAAGTCTTTTGTATAGGTATTTACATCCATTTATTTTTGTTTCAAATTTTGAGTTACTTATACAATTGAATGGCATAATCACTAGGTAGAAATTTACCTTTTAACTTTGCAACCATTTTGTCCAAAGAGGTGATCTTTTCCTTTCCTTTCTCCCTTCTCTCCTCTTGCACATAGTCCCACCAATGGGATGCATGGCCCTTCAATTTTTTCTTTCCAACTTCACTCGTTGTTCCTTTGGAACATCTTCAAATTCAAAATATTTTTCTAATTCTCCAATCCAATCAAGAAGTTCCTCATTGTTTAGGCTACCTGAATACACTGGGAGTTCCATCTTCAATTTGGAACCTTCACCTCTGACTGCTTTCAGCAATCTCTCCAACGTCAATTCTTCAACATCTCTTTCTTCATGGGGTTCCTCTTGTTTTGGATTGTTTTCATTTGTTTCTTATTCCTAATCACTAAAATCTCCTATGATCATACCTCTTCTTTGATTCATCTCAAATGTTGTAAGCCTTGCATCAAGACCTTTTTTCATTTCTCTCATCTCTTAGGCCAATTTGTCTCCCATCTCTTTTTCCAACCTTTCTAGTTCTCTTTCAACAACATTTACCTCTGGAGGCATCTTTGCTTATTTTTAGCACACTAAACTAACTTGTTCTTGACTTTATTGGCTCTGATACCAATATGATGTAGAGCAAGGGTAGATCCTAACATAACTTGATTGTTTCAACACACTTCTTACAAGGTTTCATTGAAATAAATGTATAAGACATCTTAGTACACCTCGTCACCATTTAAAAACTATCCTATAGGGCATCCATGGAAGGAAGACACATCGACAAGGATGGGACAACTTGGAATAGTGGAGGCAGCAAATTTTCAATACTCTCCAACACATTTAGTGACTCACAAACCCTCTTGAACCAAACAATCCCTCCAAATAGTCACTTAGGTATTTTGGTGCTTCTTAAAAAAATTGTTAACGTGGCTTGATGGGAAATCAATGAAGAGATTATCATGGAATTAGTTGGTCTTGATTGGCATAGGCCTGTTCCAACACTTTTCATGGTTTACAGACACTTCTTGACCAAACACTTGTTTCCACCAATGCACCACACAACAATGGCTTCATTCAAACAATGACTTGTACTCAACAATGCAAATGAACAACATAACAGACAAGGAAGAAATCAATGTGAACATAAAGCTCTTGATTGTCTCATAATTGTTTCAACATAACATAAAGGTTCTCAAGTTTTAAGGACTCAAACTTGTGTAATACAATGTTCTCAACTTATGGTTTCTTGTTACAAGGCACACACAAACCCCATCACCCAATCAACACAAGGAATGAATTTTTCATTTGCATCCTTGGCCTACACTAGCTTTCAAAAACATGACACAACAACTATCATGTCATACTTTATGAGATAATGCATGGAACTTATCAATCACCATGAAGGGTTTTAGGACTGTCCCAATGAGGAAATGAAATGGACTTTCAAGAATATCTCTTACACATGTGCAAATAATGGAATCCAATATTGTAGAGATGTAGATGATGTCAATACAAAGCATTCCACAAGTTTTCATCATTTTATTACGATGGAATCTTTGTCTATGACATTTTATTCAATGACTAGAAACCTTATGTAGGGTTTGTGATAGTTTTTATAAAAATGCCTATATCTCCTACAAAACTCAATGGATTTAGATAATAAAAAAAAGCATTGTAAACATAATGAACTCCTGCAACATTCCTAATCAACTTCTAGTTCGTACAATAAATTACAAACCCATACAAGATAAATTATAACTTGTTTTTACAAGGAAAAGTAATCTAGAACATGCAAAATTGAAATCTTCTTTATTCAAAACTATTTCCAACATTTGGGTTCATGTTTACACTACATAGTTATGTTGTTACAATCATTTACCAACCTCCAATTGACCCACAACTACTTCCTTAACAAAATGTGCAAATTTGTTATTACAACATTGATAACTTTTGAGCAACTTTTATAACTTTTGCCTACATTGCACCTAATTATCCAAAATGGTCCTAGATGACTTATAATGGTCTCAAATGACCTTATTTACATCAACCAATCCAAAACAAAACAAAACCCAAAGTTTCCCAACATGGCAACAACTTTCATCAAAAGGGTGCATCAAGGTGCCCATGCACCACATCTCCATCAAAGAGAAGATGAATATAATCAATAGTGTCTCCCAAATATGCAATATGTGTCCACATAAACAAGTTTGAAATACTTGTCAAGATATCATCCCACAATGGTAAATCTAAAAGACTATGTACATCCTGTTTCAAGGAATCACTGGAAGATTTTGAAGAACCAACACAAGACTTTGAAGTAGCAACAAAAGATTGAGATGTGATCTTAGTATGAGAAGGAGAAGAAAGAAGAGAAGTATCTATTTCATCTAAACATTCAAGACCTACAAAATACTTAAGCTCCTCTAAAATATCATCATCAAAGTGTATATTATCTGCATCATCAAGTGGAATGAGGCAATCTAAAGCAAGATCATCTAGTATGGAGAAATATGAGGGTCTCTAAACATCTCCCAAATGTTATTCCAAAGTGTGCAAGGATAATCAATTCCCATTATAACCCATATAGTATCATTATCAACACTAGAACCAATCAATCCTATTATATGATCAACTTTATTACCCCATATTGATTTCCTTCTAGGTGTGTCTAGTTTAGACATGCATCCATAAAGGTAAGGAAAATTTTTGAGCCATCTAAGATGGGTTAGAATGTCTTTTTCCCAAGAATCATAAATTTCCTTATCCAAGATTATCACAAAAAGGTGAACAAAAAATATATGATACAATTCTCAAATCATACCAAAGACACAAAAAAGAACACCCCCCTTTTTTTACTAGTCTCATAAATCACCTCTCCAAGATATTACAATGTTGGCACTTTATGATTAGTGCAATTACAAGGCTTTTACCAAATTACAATACTTTCAAGGCCCGTAATGGCCAAAAATATAGATTTTGATACAAAGTATGGAAAAATAACCTTGTATATATGTGGTGTTCTTCAATATACTTCCAATGCCTATTCATTTTTGAAAAACAAAGCTTTGGGGAAAACATATGGCTTGTTGAAGAAAAGTGAAACAAACAATTTCAACATATAATATTTGGAAAAAAATGGAATTTTTTCTTTTCAAAACCTTTGTGGATGGAAAATTCTCATCTCTAGCTTTTCATCAACTATTCGTTCACCAAAATCCAACACCTAAGGTAAAATTTGTGCAAGTTTGAAAAAGGCCCAATTTGGCCTATAGGAGGGCACTGGTGGCCCATGGGTAGCATTTTCAATGGTAGTGGCCACTTTGTAGAAATGCGTTCCCGCCCCATAGCTGAAGAGCAGGGTTCTGGTGAGTTGATAACAGGAGCCGGATTGTAACGGTAATTGTTGGCAGTTATCCCTAGCGATTACCACTACAAGCAACATTAATCCCATGTACTTATGCATTAGCACTAGCACCTAGTGTTAAGTTTTTGGTGTTAAGCCCTTAAAGTATTGAGCACAATTAAAAAAAAATCATTTTTTTGGAAAATCACTGTATAGACTATAACTAGGGGTTTGTACAACATCCCAAGTGAAAAAAACCTCAAAAGCTCTTGACACCAAATATGGGAAAATAAATAATCAAAATTCATCTAATAGGTCTCTTAAGCATAATGGAAAGGTCCATTTGGGCTGAAAATGCTCTTGTAAAAAGCTATTTTCCAAATCTGAGCTTCAAACCCTTGTTTGCTACTATGTCATATGGTGGCCAAATTTGAATTTCTTGAGCCTCTCAAATGCAATGGGAGAGTAAAAAATACCACCACTATATCTAGAATAGATTCAATCACCATATATCACCAAAAACACACATAAATATAGGATTAATAGATATTCATAATTCCTTTTTGATTCTCCAAATCATATGAAACACAAGAGAAGAGCATATGAGAATTTACAAGATCATACAAAAAATACAAGATCTTAACCAATAATCCAAGTACTCAAAACTATTGAAACCAAAGCTTTGATACCATGTTAGAAATCTGAAACAAGTTAATAAACATGATCTTTCTATGAGAGAGATAAGCTATTAAACTGTAAATGAAATAGCACAATTATAGACCCAAAAATTTGAGAGATGTGCAAATATCAAGATGACAATATTGCATTAGAATATCAAAGTAAAGTTATAAAATAATGACTACATGCATCAATGTATATATATGCCAAAGTATGCAACAATAAATATTCAAGAGTATACAAGCTAGATAGTGAGTTTATATAGAACTAGAGAGAGGATGGAGGTGGAAAATCCAACCAATAGGGAGAGATCACCAATATTAAATAAAGTGATCAAAATAGTAAATATTTCACCCTTTTAGTGTGGTGACACCTCAACACCTTATCTCCTGGTTATTAATTAACTAAGCTCACTTTATTAACCTAAGCAAGCTTAATAAAAGTGTCAAAGAATCCCAGGACTAAGGGAAAATAAATTAACCCAATAGGAAAAAAAAAAATTACACTAGCATGATCCTCAATAGAGTTGTCAAAATGTAAGCAATAGAATCAAAACAAACTAAGAAATAAATACAAATGAAAAGCTTCATATTCTAAACTATTGCAAACCTTATATAAAGCACAAAATAAAGTTCAAATAAATTAAAAAAAGAAGCAAATTTTACCATATGAATCCATTGTTGAAGTATATTTCTCTAGATGATTAGGATGTATATGATTTTTGCTCAAAAAGTGACTTATTTTGATATGTAATTAGCATGAAAGTGTATGATTAAAATATATAGGATAGTGTATCAATTTATAGATTTTTTGGGAGGGAATATGGATGGTGGAGATGAGATTAAAAGATCAACAATGGAGAATGAATGAGGTTTTTCTAGGATTTAGGAAAGAATGGAGGGCTATGATTAAGCCCTTTTTTTCTGGTAGGTAAATAAGGATTTTCTATTAAGTATCAAAAAAAAATTACATTTTCTCCACATAGCCTATCATCCCATCTAAGTATGGGTGCAAAGACATATTTTAAGAGTTCTCCATCTTTTTTTATGATCTCAATGTTATTTGACGCTTTGGCTGAGAATATTTTCTCCTCTTCACTTTTTTCCATCCATGATTAGTAAGTGGGGAAGACTCCCCATTCTATTCCACCATGCTATTTGATGTGTCCTTGTCTGCCAAAGAACTCAAAGAGGATATTGGCATACTGTATTTTCCAATGCCTCCAAACTCAATAGCAATTGGTGGCTCTAAAGGGACTAGCGAGCCAACCAGAAGGAGGGGATGCATCACATTTTCTTTAACTATATTTGCAGGATAAGCATAAAAAATACCTTAGAATCATCCTCCAAAGTTGCTCAAGAGGAAGAGTCAGAAGCCACAAGAGGAGTGGATACCAAATTATCATTAGCCTTGGGATGAGTGTTTGGTGCAACTATAGCATTTTGAGATACTGGAGTGATGTTGTAATGTTGGGGCTTAACCCCAATCCACCATGTAGGCTTCTCCTTTAATGCCTATGCACCCCTTGCAATAGATACCTTCTTGCATTGTGTTGTGGTGTGATCTATAGAAAAATATTTCCTACACCTGAAAGGGATTTTTTCATAGTCTATCTACTGCCTCCAGATTCTACCTCCCACTTTCAATTCAATTTCAATATGAAGATTGATGGAGAGGTCCATTTCAACACATATACAAGCACAAGTTGAGCTGGCATACTTTACCAATTCCTATAAAAGATAGTGATACTTCTCGAGGCCATTTCCAATGACTCTTAAGCAGTCAAGTTCCCAAAATTGTAATAGTAAGTATGGTAAATGCACCCATAGATAAGCAATAGAGAAAGATTCTAATCAAGGGTCAAAGGATGGAAACCATGGCTTCATACATAAGAAATCACCATTGAGGAACCACTAACCAAGCTCCAACACCTTTCTTTTGTCTTTCAAAGATTCAAATTCCAAAATAAAAAAGCCTCTAGCATAGGGTTAGATACTTATTTCTTCCTACATACCCTCTTTCTAATACTTTGAGATGCATGCATGTAAATCACACATTTTGGCCACAATCTGATAAAACGGTAAATGAGTGCATGTTCTCTAAGAAAATCCTCTCTATCATGAATATCTCCACTCAGGGATATCTCTGGAATAATTTTGGATTACTGAAAGGGAAAATCCCTACCAACGTTAGTAGAAAACTCTAATTTCATACCCGGAGAGGACCCCATGTGGAGCCTGTCCAAGGCCGCATCACCCCCGATCGACACCTCTAAATGTAATGTTGGCTAGGGTTTTAGATTTGTTAAAAATACATCTGATAGGAGACACCACAACGCGTTCCATGCATCAAATCCTCTGAGAATTTTTTTGGGATGCCTCCAACACCAATACCCCCATGTGTAAATCCCAAAATAGGGGAAAGGCTTTATCAAAGCCTTCTATAATTTTGTAGCATTTGAAGAGATAATGGTTTATTCGATGTCACTTCATGCCCTAAATATCTACTAGCAGAATCCACAGACCCATGACAATTGTTAGCTGAGCAGTACAGTGCCCAAGACCAAGCTCCATCTAACGGAGAATCCACCCTGTGATTGGAGGATGCAATATGTGGAAAGGCCTTTGGGTTTTGCAGCGAGCGAAGATGATGAGGGGTACAGCTTAGAGATGAGAAAATAACCATAAACAAAGAATAATTTTATTATTTAGAAAATGGAGCTTCTTACATGCAGAGGATCTCAAATCCCAATTTACACAACACATGCAAGCTTGAGGGAAGCTACAGGATAACCACAGTAATATCACTGACTTGTCCCCAAAAGTTACTTAAAAAGTGAAAGCAGCCCATAAAGTAGAGCTCCTCATTAGTTTGGAGCCAAAACAACATTCAAATTGAGTTTGGCGGTTTTGGCCAAAATTTACAACATAGAGTTCAAATTTCAAAGAGCATTTGCAATGGTATCTTCTAGAAAGTGTAACTTCGGGGCCATAACTTTTGATCCGGGGACTCAGTCCATGGCAGATTTGAGCGGATTTGGAAGGTCTCCAAAGTCAGAAGCAGCTCAAAACTTGCTACGCCAATTTTGGAAAGTTTTGGGAGCTGATATGGAAGCTCTAAGTGCCTCAAATCCCACTCGGAAGATTTTTAGGTGCAAATCGGGCAACAAAAATTGCAAATATCTTTCCCACCCGAGGGAAGAAAATAAAATGAAGTAGGTGGGAATTTTATTATGGCCGAAAGGTATCAAATGTAAAACATCTAAAAAATGATAAACTTGAAAATTTAACTATTTTTGGTGATGCAAGATTACTTATACACCTTTGCGGATGCTCTTGCATGAAGATCAACAGTTGCAAAGGCATGCGTGTGGGGTTATGATTAAGCCCTTTTAAAATCAAAGACTAAGATTTAATTTACTTTTAAAAATTTGCAACTATAATAATGTGGGATGTAAATGCATTTAATGGCTCCTTTGTTATTAAAAATGTTGGAGGGAAAACAGCTAAATTAAATAGTAAACATATTTAATTATTTTAGCCATACTACCTACATCAATGTACATATATGCCAAAGTATGCAACAATAAATATTCAAGAGTATACAAGCTAGATAGTGAGTTTATAGAGAACTAAGGAGAGGATGGAGGTGGAAAATCCAACCAATAGGAGAGATCACCAAGATTAAATAAAATCATCAAAATAGTAAATATTTCACCCTTTTAGGATGGTGACACCTCAACACCTTATCTCTGGTTATTAATTAACTAACTCACTTTATTAACCTAAGAAAGATTAATAAAAGTTTCAAAAAAAAACTAGGACTAAGGGAAAATAAATTAACCCACTAAGAAAATAAAAACCTACACTAGCATGATCCACAATAGAGTTGCTTGTATGTAAGCAATAGAATAAAAAATAAATAAATAAATAAATACAAATGAAAGATTCATATTCTAAACTATTACAAACCTTATATAAAGAACAAAATAAAGTTCAAATAAATAAAACAAAGCAAATTTTACCATGTGAATCCATTGTTGAAGTATATTTTCTCTAGATGATTAGGATGTATATGATCTTTTCTCAAAAAGTGACTTATTTTGATATGTAATTAGTAAGAAAGTGATTGATTAAAATATATAGGTTAGTGTATCAACTTATAGATTTTTTGGGAGGGAATATGGACGGTGGAGATGAGATTAAAAGATCAACAGTGGAGAATGAATAAGGTTTTTTCTAGGAATTAGGAGAGAATGGAGGGCTATGATTAAGCCCTTTTAAAATAAAAGGCTAAGATTGAATTTACTTTTAAAAAAATTGAAACTATAATAATGTGGGAGGGAAATGCATTTAATGGCTCCTTTGTTATTGAAAATGTTGGAGGGAAAATAGCTAAATTAGTAAATGTATTTAATTATTTTAGCCATGTGAGGTGGAAAATAAGATAATCAAATAATAAAAGTAGTTAATTATGTGTGAGAGGTAAATGACTGATTAAATAATAAGATTATTTAATTAAATGTGAGATACATAATGTAGGATAAGGTGGGCTAAATTAAATAAATAAATAAATTATTTAGTCAATATTGTACTAGGAAAAACTTAAGTGTCTACATCTACCAACACCTCAAAGTGCTAAGTTGTACCAAGTTAGACTTCATTCACAACCTCAAGTGAAAAACCTTAACAACATCTAACTATTTAATCTACAAGATTAAATAAAATATTTGTATCTCATATAACCAATATGGATGTAAAACTCTCTTAAACTAGATGAATATCACACTTATATCCATTCCCAAAACAAGGAATAATCCTAGCAACATCTCCTAAAGTCATCATAAATTAAACTCATATGCATAAAGAGATAAACATTCCAAATGCTCCTCAAATTACCTTTTAGAACTAATAACCATAGGTCAAGATTTATCTCCATGAGAAGATAGAGCATAAAATAAATCACATCTAAAAACAAGGTGGGCAATGCCTATCAGATGATTCTCTTCCAAGTAGACCAAGAGAGGTTAATGGGATTGCTCATCTATATACACCATGCCACAATAACTCTCTAAGAAAAATATCCTCAAAAAGTCCATGTTGAACTCACATCCAACCTAGGTATAGGCTCCTTGGTCTTCTTTTTGAAACCTCCAAAGAGTAATTGTCTCAACAAATGTCTCTAAATCTAACAGAAATCTAGCCTCACCCAAGTCTCCAAGTATCTATGAGCGCCTACAACCAATCAATATATGGTAAGATCCAAATGCAATTCTACACTCTCATGAAGCTCCCAAGCACATGAACAATATACTCAATACCAAGAGAATTATCTAAATTATCAACAAAGCTCTCATTGCACATATAAAAAATCTAAGAAAACATCACAAAAATATGATATATCATCTTTTGCAAGAACATCACATGCTCCAATGAACATATCTTGCTCCTAAGAGCACTTGTATCATGCCAATATTATAATGTATAATTAACATTTAATAATGGCACAATACTAAACTATCCTCTAAACCAAGGACCCCTTATTAAAACTTACAAGATATAAACTGACACCTCACTAAAGACTCTATGGAGCCTCTTTAATGTCTAAATAAATTGGTGATAAAGAGTATACACATATATTAGAGGACCCGAGGATCCCTAACTAAATAGTCCATTATTCACGAGAGGATTACATTTAATTATCAACTAGAGAGTCATAAAACTTTAGATAGTAATAGAAAAATATATGCATTCACATATCCTATGATGCCCTCTCAGTTTGCTTATGTTCTAACAACATTTTGAATTTCATCTAGACTATATGATGTTGTTTTGTTGATTCTATGTTACTATTTGTTAAACATTTTTACTTTGTGGATACTATTCAGACATGATGATATTTGGGTGTGTAGATGTTGAGATTGTTTGATAACATTATGATGATTGGTTTCACGATGTTAATGGCATATTGTGTGCAAGTAAAATGAAAAGGAAAATTAAATAAAAAGTTGAAAAGATGGGAAAATGTGAATTAGTGGAGGAATCAAAACAGTTACGGGAATAATTAATTTGAAGGAATGGAGTTAACTCCACAGGGGCAATTGGTTTTATTTCTCTTGAGAAAAAGAAACAAATTTATGGTTTTGGTTGTGAAAATTTCTTTGATTTTTCGGAGGGGTGGTTGGAAAAGCATTCTTGCAGAGGAATTTCTTGCAGAAGTATTGAGCCAAGAGAAGCTTGGAGCTGTGATTGAAGGTTGCAAATTGAACTGGTTTGGAATTCAACTAGCCTCTTTGTTTCAACACAACTATTTGTTCATTCCAGGTTCTTTCTTTAGAAATCTTTACTCTCCATCCTTTAATAATTGTTAGTCACGAATGTTAGAAAAATAAAACAAAACCATTTTATCTGCAGTAAATGAATTGGAACAAAAATCTAAAATGTACATAGTACTGGGAACAAATCACTTTTCTTGAATTTTCTTTATATTTGACTAGAGATACTACGTTTCATCCTTTATTCCAAAAGTCTCCGCTTTGAAAATCCCTTCTTTATACCATTGGAAAATATCTCTGATATTCTTTACTACGATTCTAGAGTTACCCTGGTAGTTCCTACGCTAGTTCTGTAACTTCTTATCTAGGTATGACTGATAAGGCATCACCCCCATATCAAGTTTTACTATAGATTGATTATGTCTTTTATCATCCCTTGTTGATAATATGTTTTAGGCGTAGGTTTACATTATTTCTTGAACTCTGCCCTTATTTTCTTGCACCATGGAATCTCAAATACAGTCAAATAATGTGTGTAACCTGAGATTTATCTCTCTCAAATCTTAGAATACACAAACTTTGATGCTTCATTTTCAATCAAGGTTGCGGAATATCGCCATTGGTTTTAGCCACTTGAATGGTCATTTAATAGATTGGTGGTTTATACATATAACACATCACTGCCTATTGAAAATAATTTCCCTGTATGTCAGAATTAACACATCACTGCCTATTGAAAATAATTTCCCTGTATGTCAGAATTGAATCTTTATGTCTAATGCCATACTCATAGGGGGGATTCAAATACAGCTTGTAGTTTAACCTGGCCAAGGCATCGGTGTTCACTTTGGGAGGTTGACTTGATAATTAATCAAAAAAAAAAGAATTTGGTCTCTATGTTAAACATTGCCTTGTTGATAGACAGTTCATGCACAAGTTAAAATAAAAC
>VDFB02198909.1:0-12830 GCA_007258455.2 Sequoia sempervirens | reverse complement strand
AAGCATATTGGACCGATCACAATCCAATTTTCCTAAAATTGCATGTTGCCCAATAGACAAATTCAACTGTATAGAACTTATAGCCTTATATCACTTTTATGCTTTGCAATGTCTTTTTCAATCCCATATCCATTATTTTCCATTCATGAATAAAACCAAAGAAATAATCAAAGTAAATAATAAACCACGCAAGAAGAATTAGTACAACCAGAAGCACCTTATGTAAGATGGCCCTTTCATACTCCTATTCAAATTAAATCACAAATATTCAAATAACATTGTTCCACCTCTTTGAAGGATGCCATGATGTATCAAAAGATGAAAACAAGTACAATTGCAATAAAGACTCAAGACAGCGGTAGCGCCTTATCCTCACTGCACCACATTTGCCTACCCGCTATTATTATTATTAACTAGGTATTCACCATTATCCTGTTCAGACAAGAGTCAAGAAACCTAAGATTGTTTAATCAAACGTCGTGCCTAAATGCAAAAAGAGCAGGAGACACTTTCCAAGGTGATATGCTTGTCATCTACAAAGCAACATTAGACAAAGCCAACAAAACACGAGAAATGCTACATGTTGATTTAATATATGAGAAAGCAGAAATGACGATTACATTAAATGCTAGTGGAAACCTTTGTGGGCGTTAAGAGCCCTAAAGGCCCCGCTGGGTCGCAAATGCATCTCAATCTCATCGCTGCGCCCTTAGGGATAGACAGGACAGGTGACCAGAATGTATTTTGATTCTAATACATAAGCATCACCGAAAACATCCTGTACACCTCCGCTAAGAGTACAAATTTATCTCCAAAGTACAACTATCAACTGTACCGCTAATAAACAGCACCGCATTAAGAAGGCGCTTAGTAGCAGCAGAAGATGGGTACCTAATTTGGCGCTTGACATCAAAGATGCGACATGACGCAGGCACGTGCATTTCTATTTCACAAAACTTTCCGCTCTTTCAAAGAAAACTTTTTCATCAGACAAAGGGTCCCTATAAAATTTCCATAACAGTTCCAATTCTCTCATCAACGCTGCCATACCAACATATGAGCAACAATATACGGTAATCAAGACCGCTTGCATACAAATAAACAACACCTACCTTTTTCAAGAATATTTTGAAAACAGACATCGTGCGAACATCGCTTGCCACATGCTCCACACACCGTGAATTTGAATGACAAAAGAAGCTTGGAAAACTCAACAACCCGCTACACTCAAACTTTTGTATGCAATACATTCATTTTTTTAATCTACCCTGATTCGAACCTCAGATTTTAGTTTCCTCTCTAACAATGAACCATATTCTATAAGTTTTGGTATCTCTTTAAAAAGCAAAAAATGCATTTTCCAATCCATTTCATGCATGTCACCTAAAATGAAATGCAAATTCAATCAAGCAGGGTACACCTCCAAGAAAAATTTCTACCGCAGTTCGCTGCAACCAACAAGTCAATTATACATTCTGTTTGCAACTTAAAACTATCATTACAACTTATGACAATCAAACAATTCAGTCTTCAATTGACCAGGTCACCATGCACCATCTATTTCCCAAACTGCAAAACCTCAGCTATGAAGACTATATCAAGGACAAGTCAGTAGTGATATTCATCCTATGGGACTTCAGTGTTGAAGGACATTTTAGCCTTGACCAAAACAATGTCATTGTTGAAGCCATTTGCATTGGCAAATAGACAGGAAACATCACCAAAAGGTAAAAAAGTCATTCATATGTAATCTTTTTCTCTTGTGAACCAGTTCCTCAAATCACCATCCATACAAACTATGTTTCTAATACATAGCATTTTCTTGGCTTTACAGGAAACTAGGAATACAGGACTATAGATTTACATTGTTCAAACTTTAACTTTTTTTCCTTTCAATGCTCTAAGACATTTCACTGGTTTTGACATGTTAAAGACATATTTGGTTTTAAAATACTCTATTGCTATTATACATTTAGACACTTTTATAGGTTACTATGTTAAAGTATTCTCGAGTATGGACATCTAAAAATCTAATTTTGTTTTTGCACCTACGAAGACAATGGTTATCTATGTACGTCCGACATATATGTTCAATAATTATTAGCCCTCCATGCATAATGCCATTCAAACTATATAGTTTAAATGTTTCTTTTTGCATTCTATCGTTTCTAGCTTTTAGAATATTTGTTCTCTGTTTCTTATGTTTTCAAGAGTTTATGGTCACTGAGCAGAAGTTGTTATGGTTGCACACTCCAGACCCATAAACAAGTTACTTGAGGCAATAAATAGTTATTTTCCTCTGGCTTTTTTCATTTTGTGCTATTAATGCAACCAAGTCTCAACACTGCTTTTATGCATTCTACTTTATAGTCACTTTTCCATCATGAATTCTAATGTATAAAGTACATCCCTATATAGAGAAATCCATTTGTCGCTTTCACTGCATATATGCATATTTACATGTATATATGCCTCTATGTCCATATGCACATGTGCACATTTTCATGTATGCATGTATTCATCTAGGCTTCTATGTATACCTGTATGCAATTGCTTATACATGTGTCCATGCATCTATGGATGTCCCACTCTAGCCTTGTAGCAATTTATTCTATTCTATGGATATTGCATATAGGAACACTAATTAGCTCTTTCATCATAGACAACAGTTGTTTTCATAAATGCCAAGTCAAGCTTATATGTTTCAAGCTACATATATACTTAGACTTAAAACTACTTATTTATGATCTTTATTGTTCCATTTCCATAGACATGTTACTATTGCAATCAAATGTGTAAAGCATTCATGTCCAAAGAAATTAGAAATAGGAGTGGCAATATGTTACACAACCTTGTATTATGCCTTTATAGCAGTTTTTTCATTGCATTTCAAGAAAAGCATAAACTAAAATTTTATTCATATTATTTCATCTATGGCATTTAGAGCTTTTGCAATAATTATTACAGGCATAGAGTTCAGTGTTAAATATTTGTATTGTTCATGTCATGGCTTTGAAATTCTTCATGTCAAATTGCATTATGTGACAAAGTTAACATGTAAAAACCAAAGTTTCCATTATGAACACTTATTGCATTCCATGGGACCACATTTCTTTGAACAGTTTTTTTGAACAATTCGCTTCCCTTGTGTATGCTTCCATATTTTGCATATGTTCCTGTGAGCACATTAACTATAATAGTTCACAAAATTCCTTTATTCTTTATGCTTTCATCATAGCAAAAAAATCTCAAAGCAATTGCAAACTTTAGGTTTACAGAACACAGACTTATAGAACACAAAAACAACACACAGAAAGTAATACAGATGCATAGCAAGTGGCTTATCTCTATATTAAATGACCAAAGTACCCTGCCCACATGTGGCCATCAAGTCATTCTAGTGCGTTCACCTCCATCCAGATGCCATTTAATGCGTTTAATTTTCATTCATGCATTGCACTCGCATTTTCCTAATATTTTAATGCATTAAATCTGCATTCATTGATTTCGTACCTCTAGCTACCAACTTTTACACTATGCCTTTGCTTAAATTTATTTAATCATTTTATGCGTTCACATTTTCCTGAATTTTTAAAACAATAATGATTTATAAAGCCACTCAGACAAATAGAAATATAGATAAGTGCTAATCTTCCAATATTAAAATTAGCTCTCCAAATTTAAACTATACAAAAAAAAGAAGTAATATGTTATATGCTTAAATGTGATTGGCCGATGCTCCCAGTTAAAAAGCATTCCTGACAAATGCATAGGAAAATTAAAAATGGGTTCACAGGAAAGAGCTTTTGATTATGAATCCATATGCATACTTTGATTAGAACTAGTGGCTGAAGGTACATAATTCATTGATACAAACTCAATGCATTGAATGGCATCTGACTAAAGGGGACGTTGTTTGGATTGCTAGTTAGTCTTTGAATATATAGAAAGGTTCAAGGAGAAAACTCTCATTATCGCACACGTTGACATAATTTTGGTTCCAAAGCTCTCTTTATGGGACTGCTTTGTAGTAATAAAAAATATACAAACTTTACAGGGCTCACATGCATGAAGTAAAATGGAAAAGAGAGTTTCTACATAATTCCTATCAAACATAGATGAAACCTTCTCATTTCAACAAGAAATTTGAATAGATAATACTAAAAGTAGTTTAAAATATCAATTTATAATCAAACTATAAGAATGCCTTAAAGCACTATGAAACTGCATGTGGATCATGGTACGCCGCCAAAAGTGGCAATATTTGTAGGTGCGTATCGACAAATTTTTTTTCACCCCAAAATTAACAATGAAATGAAAAGGGTTTTAGAGGAGATTCCTTGTCAAAATATAAATTATGATTTAATTTGAATTTAATAAATAATTATTATTCATTTCTATTAGAATTACTTATCAAAGTCCCCGATCGAGAAGGATTGAAAACATCTATAACTCTTCAAATATCTATCATATTTTTGAATCCAAAACATAAGGGCCACATCTCTATGCTTTACATACCTATAGATTAGAAAAATAAAAATAAAATTTCATGAATTTCTTGGACCAAGTTATATGGTCGACAGACAAGTTTTATATTTTCTTAAAAAGTTGTTGTAATAAAAATTCATAATTAATTATTTACTTGTACCACAAAAAATATGCATCACATCCGCATACATGAGTCCCTCTACTTATATATAAAATATTACAAAAATAATTATCATTTTATTATGGTTAGGTATTCTAATGTACACCTACTTCTTATTTTTTCCCTGAAATTTAAGTACTACTGCATTGAAATTTCAAATTTTCACCAAATAGATTTTATTTATTTTTAAATAAACCTAGTATTTTAGAAACTACATTCACTTTTCTACAAATTCTATTCTTACATATTTTTGAAATAATATAGATAACTTATTCAAATATTTACGTCAAGTTGCCTAACACTGATTTTTCTGAATTTTTTGCCACTTAAGGGCCTGTTTGGCATACCATGATCCTGCACATGCCCAAACCCTACTTGCATTTCACAATTGTGAACAAAGAAAAAGGTTCATTCTAGAAACTCACCCTGTACTCTTTTCTTGAAAAATTTGCTACAATTGCAGAATTTAGGTTAACATTGTTCCAAACTTGCCATTATAGCACTTGTTACTAATACATTGGTTCTAAAGCTCTCTCTATGGCACAGCTCTACAGCAATCGAAGATATATAGTCTTTACAGGGCTTCGATGTAGTCAACAAAATAGACAAAAGGGTTTTTACATAGTCCCTTTCGAACAACATTTCATGCATCCACATTTATTCCATGAGTTTTTTCAAACACTTCACTTGCCTTTTGTATGCTTTCATTTTTTGCATATGTGCCTGTGAGGACCATAGCTATGCCATTTGACAAAATTCTTCTATTTACATGCATCCATGCATCTTGCCTAGAGATACACATATACATGCATCCATGTGTACTGCAATACATGCATCTATGTATACATGCACCCATGGATATGTGTATCTATGCAACTTCATATGCAATTCATGAATATTTCCATTCATGCATATTTAAGCATTTATGTATCCAACTATGCATCCATCTATCTATCGATGCAACTATGTTTCTATGTATTCTTCTACCTATAGATGCATCCATGCATATATGTATATGTGCTTCTATGTGCATATGTATACAGGCATCTATCCATATATGTGTCGATGTATCTATGGATACATCTATTCATAGATACTATCTATCCATACAACTATGTTTCTATGTATTCTTCTACCTATAGATGCATCCATGCATATATGTATATGTGCTTCTATGTGCATATGTATACATGCATCTATCCGTATATGTGTCGATGTATCTATGGATACATCTATTCATAGATACATGTATCTACGCATCTATGGATACCATGATAGATGTCCGCATCCATGTATCTATGGATACATGTATCAAGTAGCTCGTTAATGTGAAATGTGCCCAAGGATAGTTATACTTATTTCTCTCCTTTAATTGTTATATATTCAAAGACTAATTATAAATCCAAACAGCCTCCTCTTTAGTCAGATGCCATTCACTAATTTTGCATCAATGAATTATGTACCTTCAGCTATGCTTTCAAAGAATAAGTCGATAGTGTGTTGCTTTCAGCTTTTCCATTGTCATCAAAGCATAAAGCATAGAGGGATTTTGTTAAAAGTCATGATTATTGTGCCCATAGGCATAAATGCAAACAATGGGAGCATACAGAAAATAGGTGAACTGTTTGACAAAACTCATCAAAGAAAAACTATTATATATGATTATTTGTTTACATATTCATTCATTTGTAGAAGAAAAAATGGGAAACTAATACAACAATAAATAGTTATAACCCGTGAAAAGAATCAGACCTGGAACAAGAGCAACATCCAAAAAATTGCGCTTTAAAGTACCTAATGCACTAGAGAATTTATCATAGAACAATACAAATTTTCATTTGCACAGAGATACACATATGCATTTGTAGCTAGATATGCAAATATGCATGAATACATCCTTCCATGTAGCATATGCATTTGTAGCTATATGCAAATATGCATGGATCCATGTATACATGTATTCATTTCTCAATCTGTCCATGTTATTCTATTTTTGTGTATACACGTGTCTCTCAATGCATCCATGCATATATCTATGAATAGCTCTACGTTTTTCTATGTCCATGCATTTATTGTTTTATAACGCATCAGCGTTTGCATTTTTTTGGTTTCATGGCCTTCCATATTAATTGTTTTCATTTTGTGTTTTTTTACAACTTTTTGGTAATGCTGATCCGTCTTGATGTATCTATTTGCATTTCTACTACAAACGGTCTAATCATTCCAATGATTACATATAACATGTTAGCTGCTCAAAAACAAAATGTACAAATATTTACATATTTTAAATCTACATTAGCTTGGGTGATTTCTAAGACAGTTTATTATCATCATATTCTAAATTGTGTTCTTCTTGGAGACTTAAATTAGAACTTGTCTTTTGAAAGTGACTTACTAATATCAAGTATTTGTATTTTTCTTACTGTATTGTTTTATTGTGCAATTTGATTCATTACAAGTGGTATTATAGAATAATATTCACACTATGAAGACAAGAGAAAATCATTTATGTTATTTTAGAGTTCATTTTAGGAAATATATATCTCTCTAATTTGTTAAAAAAAAATTTGGTTTTCAAATATTTTTCAAGGTCATATTCAAGTTATTGCAATATAAATTCTAAGGTAATATCCTTAAATATCATTATATTTTTATATCTATTCTTCTCTTGTCGCATTTCAAGGAACCTCAAGGATCTCGGCACCTTGTTCAGTACGAAGGAGAGTGAGAAATGGGACATGAGTCTTTTTTCTGTGTTTGTATTGAAACACTCAGCCCTATGATGATTTTTAAAAGCATAACCAATAACAAACTAGACATTCTTCCACCCTTTGTTTGAAGAAATGATCACTTCATACCCTATTCATTCCATTCATTTCCATTTCCACCCTTATATGTCCTTTCTTTTCAAATCAAATACATTTCAAAATCCATTTATATGCTTGCCTTCCATCACACCAATCTGTTGCATTCCCTTTTTCATTCAATCCAACTCCCTCATTCAAATTTTTATTTCTCACATTTAATTTTAAGCATGTAACTCAAAAATGATAAATTCCTACCATTTACATTGCATTCATTCTCATTTCTAGGGTCGCATATCCTTGCCTCCCATATCAAATACTTTTCATAACGCATTCATATACCTTACTTGCATCTCATCATTCTCTCAATTCCCTCTCTTTGTTGCACTTACATAGCTCAGTCTTCTTTATTACCCTTATATAGCTTTATCTATCTATAGCTCAAATATACCTTCATCCATCACAACAAAATTCACACCATACCAAACAGAGGAAAAAATGAAGAAAATATCAAGGTTATGCAATTAAACACTGAGGGCTTTCAACATTGCTATCATAACATCTAGTTGTATTCAAGAGTTCTTTTCAAAATATTTTTTCTAAATCCTGTTTATTACAGATACCTAAGAGCACGTATCACAGTTTCTTAGACACTAAAAAGTATCATCAGATTTAACAAATATTTCCATGTATACATGCATTCAAATGCATCGTTAGATATCCTTTATACACTTGTTCAAAAACAATAATGTATTATTCTTTTGTTTTGATCATAAATGTTTTTTGTATATCTTTCAAATGCAAATTGTTTCTAACATTTCTAACTTTATGCACGCAGGAATATGTAGATTCTTGTTTCCATACCAAATTACATGGGCTCATGTACACGTAGCTCCATGCATAGATGTTTGCATTCATCCATATATTTATGCATTCCTTCGATATATGCATTGCTAATAAATAATTAACCTTTCCTGTTTTCTTTCATTTAATACTGCAAATGCAAATTGTTTCTGACATTTCTAACTTTGTGCACGCGGGCATATATAGATTCTTGTTTACATACCAAATTACGTGGACTCATGTACACATCCATGCATGTATACATGTTTACATGGATTCATATTTTTATGCTTCCCTTTGATATATACATTGCTAATAAGTAGTTTGTTTCTCCTATTTTCTTTCATTCAATACTGCAAATGCAAGTTCAGTCTCATCGCACTTTCAGACTCGTTCAATTGCCGGGATGCTTACCACTCTTGTGTGCTTTATGTGCACATCGATACATGTGTACATGCATACATGTATACATACACGCCTTAAGCATTGTTACAAATGTTTCTCTCTCATTAAATTTCAATGCAAAGTGCTATAAACATGTGAACTATTTAAGTGTGGCTACATTTTATCTTACGTAATAAGGTTCTTTATATCTTTGCAAATGATTTTATGTTTAATATATATACACAAAGATATCTATTCGTATTACATAAACAAGATTAAAATCTTATTTATAATACAATCAATAGCTTTCTAGTGATTCCTCTAAGAATTTATTGTGATATAATTACATTGTTCTATACACAAAAATATTTTTTTATATTACATAAGCAACATTAAAATCTTATTTCTAATACAATCAATAGCTTTGTATAGAACTAACTTTCATATTACATTAAAAAAAAGATTAATTGATCTTAGTAAAGTTTACAAATAGACCTTACACTATACACAAAAATATGTTTTCATAGTACATAAGCAAGATTAAAATCTTATTTCTAATACAACCAATAACTTTATATAGAACTAACTTTCATATTACATTAAAAAAAAGATTAATTGATCTTACAAAAGTTTACAAATAGCCCTTACACTAGCACACTAAACATAATTTTCTTTACAAATAGACATACAAGCAAAAAAAAAAGGTTTAGTAGACTCTATTTCCACATGCATATAGATATGTGTCTATATGCAATAATACAGACACATGTAAAGAATGCAATATTTTTTAGTGTCTGTTCACATGTTTTTGTAAATTCTTGCAAATGATATTTGATGCTTAAGAAATATTCCTACATCAAAATTTTCTTGGAATTGAAATGTCTAATGAATTTATGGGCCAAAAGGTTTATTAATTTTTTTTTTAAAAATTATGCATTGTTCATAAGTAATTTATTTCTCCTGTTTTCTTTCATTTAATACTGCAAATGCAACTTGAGTCTCCTCATGCTTTCAAACTTGTTCAGATGCCGAAGATACTTTTCACTCTTCTATGCATTTTGTGTCTGTGGATACATGTATACATGCATGCATGTATACACAGGTAACACAAGCATTGTTACAAACATTTAAGATTGCTTGCATTTAATAATTTAAACATAACAAGAATACATTTTTGCTTCTTGAATAAGATCATAAAGGATGTTTCTTGTTCCAAATGTATACAGACTCATAAAAATTCAAGTATTCATTGGTATATCTATAAAAAAGTCCACGTATACATGGTACCCAAAAATTCAATTTTGCATGCATCCATCGACACATGTCAACTGTTCAAATCTCTTTATGGACCACGTTCCCCATGGACCCTAAACATTCCACACATTAATGCACCATTGCAAATTATTTCAAACTTTCCTACCTGATTTCAATACATTTATATTCCTATCTCCTATCTAATTACTTTTTCTCACTCATAGCTAGATGCTTTTGAGCTCTTGAGAACAAACTGCGTCACTTGTTTTCAACCGTCTTTTGTTTTTCGGTGGGATTTTTAAAGTTAAACCGTCATATTGATTTACAAATTATTCTATAGTAAATTTTGTTTGGATCAATTTGCTAGATTCATTTCTAAATCTTGATAAATTTTTTAATTGAATTTTACTACTTGATAAAGGATTAAGGATTATTTGTTGATTGTGTTTTAAAATTTTAGTGGTTTTATTAAAAAAAAGTTCTTTCTTTTTTTGATGTAGATCATCCACAAATTATTCTATGGTAATTTTTTTTGGATCCAATTTGTTAGATTCATTCTAAATACTGAGAGAATTTTTTATTGAGTTCTACTACTAGATAAAGGATTAAAGTTTATTTGATCGTGTTTTAAAATTTTAGTGGTTTTATAAATATTTGAATAGACATACAAATATTTTTTATGATTTTTTTAAGGATAAGAATTTTAAGGTATTCAAATGAAAGAGTTAACATTTAATTTGTACCTTGAATATTTATTCTTTAATTATTCAAATTTAATTCATAATTTTTTTTGCTTCTAATTTGAATTACAAATGGCAAGTGTAGTACTAAATATTTGAATAAATTTCATGATTTTTCGAACAAAAAAATAATGTGATCATGATTGAGGATGTAATGAGCTTTGTTAGGATTTTGGTTTGGCTTTGTTGGTTTCAGTTCATTTCCTTTCATATATCATAGTGCTTCTTTGAAGCCTCAATTGGCATTTTTTTGCATTTGTTGCAATGTCTATTAGTTTACCAATGCTTGTAGGCATTTTTTTGCCATATAAATGACCTCAAGTTTTCATAATTTTATAATTGTTGCTACAGCTGAAAGTTTGATGGTGCAAGATGATGGTTCCTTTGTCAAAGTGACCTATGAAGGTTGTTAATATGGAATCACAAGAAAATAAGAAGCAAAAAATAGAGATTAGATTTTACAAAATGAGAGATTATTCTCTACAAAATATAATATTGCAAACTTGTATTTTCAATATGCTCTTGAAAGGAGAAAAATATAATATTATATAGGCATTATGTATTCCAAAATTAAAGATTTGCAATATCATCTAAATCTTCATGTGAAGTGGAAATAATAATGGTCAACAAATAACCATTTTCTAACTTATTCTAACTTCCTAACAATTTCTAATTTGTGCTAACTTCATAACAACTAGGAAACTAACATTTGACTTTTAACTTTTAACTATTTACATGGGATAAAAGATAAAAAAAAATATTAAAATAATAATTTAAGTCCCATGCTATAACCTATACCCTATGAATCCTCATAATTCCTCCCAACAATAATGGCATTGGACTCCAATACTTTTAGATGAAAAGGAAAATATTGAGATAGCTAATGGTGAGAGATCCAATAGGCTTGATGTGGAATCTGACCTTGCTTGGCAACAAGGTAGGAAGTGATGGAACCATGTCAGGTGTAATGAGTCCTTGTATCAAAAACTTGATTAGAATCAAGTGGAAGCTAAAAATCAAGAACAACAATTGTAGGATGGATGATGGGAAACTTAGTCTCTAGTGTTGACTCATGGTAGTACTTGATAAGATCAACATTGAAAACATCATGGATCCCCAATAGAGTTGAAAGATCAAGTCAAAAAGCATTATCAAATACCTTTTGAAGAATAGTGTAAGGACCATAACATAATGGCTTAACCTTACTATGTGCTTTCTGCTAGAAATGATGTTTGTCTAAGTATAACCAAACTCTATCACCAACTTGAAAATTATGAGGAACATGATGATGTTCTATAAGTTGTTTCTACTTTTCTTGAGTCTTCTAAAGAATCGAACTACTTTGGATTGAAGATTTTTCAAATGTTGGATGAAGGCTTGGGCCTTATCTTGCTCTTGTTGAATATGCATAGTGGTTGGAGAGGGAAAAGATGAGGGCAACTCATCTGGAGAAAAAGGTTGAAAACCAAGACATACCTCAAAAGGTGAGTGACATGTGGATGAATGAATTACTCAATTGTATGCATACTCAATGTGGGTTAGGCTCAAATCCCACTTGACAAGAGAATTATGGTGATAAATCCTCAAACTTTGTACAAGAGTGTGGTTCGCAACTTCAGTTTGACCATTTGAAGTTAAGGATGAAAATAAATGGAGAAGTTAAGGGAAAATCCCAAAATATTTCAAAAAGATCACCAAAAATGGCCCACAAAACATGAGTCATGATAAAAAATAATGCTAGTTGGTAAACCGAAATATCTCTAAATGGAGTCAAAGAAGATTTGGGCTAAGACATTTACAGATCTTTTTTTGTGACATGGGATGAACTTAGCCATCTTGTTGAATTGATTAAATTCCACAAAAACATAATCATAGTAGTAAATAGTTAATGGAAGCCACTAACCAAGTCCATAGAAATTCTCTCTTGAGGATGAGAAGGAATGGGAAAAGGGATACTCAATCCCATCTTTCTGTTGGTAGGTTTGGAACGGAAACAAATTGCACATCTTTTGAGAAAATAGAGAACATCTCGCTGCATATAAGTTTTGGAAATAGGTGCATTTAATTGCAAATCCTAAACGCATTAATTGGCTTCATGTATCTCATGTAGATTCTTGGAATGTGTTCAACAACACTAGATTGGGATGAGATCAATTA
>VDFB02198908.1:0-11943 GCA_007258455.2 Sequoia sempervirens | reverse complement strand
TCAAAGTGGTGCTCCATATATTTTTAGCCAACAATTTTAGTTGAAAAAGTTGTGGAAGCATCTAACTTAGCTAGAATGAATCTTACTAGATCATATGTTTGACCAAAATTGATTTTTAGTTAGAAATACTTAAATTCAACTATGCTGATAAGTTGGCTGAAAGTGTGACACAACTTTGTGCTTTTACTAACCATTCAACAACATCATGTGCATTGTCTAGATGATCTTCTGGATAACTCATTTGATGCTTTCTTAAAGCTCGTTTGATGCAAGCTCCTGCTCCATCATGCTCACTCTTTCCATGCCCACTCTCAAAAAAACTCTAAACATGTGGTATTTTGTAGATTTTATGATATCTACAAACTGCATAGAATGGCCATGAAGATTTAAATTATGCCGCACATCCATCTAACAATACAAAATTATTTTCAAATTTTACACCCCTGCTTCTCAAATTCTCAAAAAATATTGTAAAGCAATGTTGGACAAAAAGTATGTCATGCTCTTTATCATCACTAATATAAAAGTGATATTCTTTCTTAATGGTTCGTTCTTCATCTATACTCTCAACACCATCCAATTCTGATTGTGCATGTTCATAACACACATGAACCATAATAGTGATCTGCTTTGAAAAGTAATACTCTGATTGAATCTCCTTTTGATGTACAAAGGAGTAATTTTCTGCAAAGTCAAGTACTGATAGAACTATTCCATGTGGGAAAGTATCTCTTAATGTTTGGAATTTTTGTGCTTGCCACTTAGAAAAATAGGAATGATGTATGTATGGTCGTATCAATTTTTGAAAATCTTCCATAAATTTTCCAATGGGAATCTCCTCTTCTACATAGTTCAACCTTGTGGATTCTTTCCCAAAATTTGTTTGCAACTTTACATGCATTACTGTTTCAATAAAATATGTGAATAAGCCCAATAAACATACTTGATCAATGAAACATTACATCAAAGAATCAAATAACTTGATCATGAAATTTGAAAAAATAAACTCTAAAATGGTACTTTCTTGCAATTTACTATCTTTGTTAGGTCGATTATCCTCAATTCTTGAAGGAAATTTAGCCAAATTTCCACATGTCCTCTAAATTCCTTTTTATGCAATTTATTTGAGGTCATTTCATGATCACATAATATAGACTTTATGAACCAAGCTTTCTGTTTAGAGTGCATTTTGAAACCATCTTTCTTCTCCCATATTTCAAAACTTTTGATAGTAGAATCAAATTCAATATGATAATGACAAGAACAAGTTTCAAAAAACTTGTTTATCTTCTATAATACTTTGGCTTTAACCTTTGAAGCGACTGTTTTAATCTTTATATGAGGATATGCATTACAAAAGTTCATATACATCTCCAAATTGTGTTGTATGCAGCCAATGTTTGATATAGTTTTCCATGACTACTAGGTCAATCCACGTGTCTCATAAAACATCTCTAGTATTTGATGATGGGCCGAAGTCGATCATGCAAAACCTAAGACCAAGTTCCTAACAACATCTTCAATCTGTCGAATGGGGGAGCTCTACACATAATTTCCCATTTGCCTTCTAAATACCATCCAAAACTTTCTCTTTTTCTCATATTTTATCAATGTGTTCTACTATAACCAATTTCAGTTGAAAGTGCAGACATTTTTCTTTTTCTTGCTATATCTTGATGTACAATAGATGTCAACATCACCCTTCTTGTAGTGGCCTTATCCACTGATCGAGATCCTTTCCCAATGGAATCTAACCCTTTTTAACATTTTGAACAATATCCTTTTGCAATCCCATGTGTTTCTTCTTATTTGATGTTGAATGAACACCCAACAATTGTAATGACTCTTTGAGATCATCATGAAGAAGTAAACGTGATAACAATTGGGTTTTTTCAAGTGTATCAAGATGATTGAAATGATGATTGATCATTCCATTTATATATTTAGTCATTGACCTCTTTCTCTTATTATAAGGCTGGTTGGCATAATATTTCAGTTTCTCCATATCCATTTCAAGTAAATGATCTAAATTTCTATGAGAAATTTTTTTCCCCACCTTCTCAGCTAGTTTTATATGCTCATCCATACCAGTAAGAGGAAGTGATCTCGACCCCTCTATTTGTTGAGCCTCCTCGCTATCTTCAAGGACCATGCGTTCTTGAGTGGATTCATTTGATCCAATGTCTAGATTTGGCTCGACTTGAGCATGAAAACTTCTTGCTTGTTGAGCCCTTCCTACACATGTGTCAAAAAATATTTTGCAAACAAAAGTGAGAGATGATGTTAAATATAAGTGAATTTTATGTATGCAAGCAAACAAACTGATAAAACATGATGAGCTATAAGTGAGGGAAGTTTGTGCTAGTTTTATTTACTCATCCATACCAGTAGAAAGAAGTGATCTTGACCCCTCTCCAACAAGCATTGTTTGAACTTGGGTCTCCTCCCTAACTTCAAGGTCCATGTGTTCTTCAGCGGTTAGTTTGATCGATATCTAGATTTGAGCCGAGCTCAACTTGAGGAATCCCTAGGAGCATAAAACATAAAAATAATTTGAGAACATTGAAGTGATGAAAATAAAGACCAAAGACACAAAACAAAAATATTGAAACAAAAAGAATTGGCTTAAGGAATTGGAGTCAAGGATCATATAAACATTGCAACTTGCATGACCAAGATGACTTGAGGACATTTAAAAGCATTTATAGTCATTCAAGTGCAATGATGGTTAGAAACCTTCAAAGTAAAAGTCCTAAACACACACTTTGGGTAGAGAAAGAAACAAGCATGTACATTCTTTAGCACCTATGATAATTTTCCACAAATTTTTGTTCATACTCTTTTGTTCTTGTTTTGAAACCAATTTTTAAATTTGGGAACGCCAGGCACTTTAACATTTGTCCCATTTTCTTCTTCAACTTAAATATGACTCTCAAACCAGAGTCCTCCTGCAACTAGGATTAAATTATCCTCAAATTTTTCCTTGATTGATAAAAGGCGTGAAAGATTCGCCGAGCTCAATATTTGCCTCCTTGATAAATGTGCAAAACTTTCTCCAAAATCTGCGCTCCAAGAGTGAATACAGAGTATTCAAGTGTACATGGAATAAATGAATCTAGTTTAAATAAGATCATTAGTAAACAAAACAAGTTATTACGTTTGGAGTTTTATTTGTTATTTAATTCATAGGTATGCACAACATATCCCAGTAATTTTAGAAATTTTATTAAGTGTCAAAAATGTATATTAGAGGTATAATTTGAATTGAATTTTTTGATTATATTTGAATTTAATTTCAAGTTGAGTTGTGAAAAGTTATAATAGAATTATAATTTGAAGTTAGATTTTTCTTATTATGTTTGAATTGAATTTCAAGTTACTTGTAAAAGCGATATAATGGCTTCGATATAATTTTGAATTGAGATTTCAGTTGCTTGTCAAGATTATATCCTGTTCTCGACTCAATGGTTCATGTTGCTTAAGTCATTTTTAAGAAAATATTTATTGTGATCAACATGAATGAACTTAATTATAAAATGGCATTGATTTCCCTAAAATTATACTAGAGATCAAATGTATATTGAATATAAGGAAATGTAAGTTGTAAGAGATCATAAAATAAGAAAACATGTATGTATATTGAATATTTAAAGCAAATGCATACATATATTATGTGTAAACATGTTTAAACCATAAGCAAACACATGTACATTCATGTAAAGGGATTCAATACATATAAACATAACACATATTATAAGCAAAGAGGAAAATGTATGTATATATCATATAAGAAAATATATGTACATATCATAAGAGAAAAATGTAAATTAAAGATCATCAAATGTCGAATACTAAAGATCAACAAACTTAAGCAAATATATGTATATCATATAGGCAAATGTAGATTCTGGATCATCAAATATCCAAATACTATTAAAGATCATCATATAGTGTGATACATAGGTGGTAAAGATCATAAATCTAGAGTACATGGCCTAATATGAATGTCTACTCCTAGACGAATGGCCATCTGAATGAGAATGGTCCTACTCTGATGGATGTGTTGAGCCCTGCAAATAAAATTGTGTACAAGATGTGTTAAATACATATAATTTATATTAAATAAATTTTATGAAATTTATTTTTAAATAAACTTGTATTTTTAAATATCAATCTAGATCTATGCATACATAAATATATTGCATGTACATATAAACGTGTGATTATATAAAAATGTAAAACTCACATGTCCACTGATAGCAGACTCATCCACAAAGTCACATCGATCATGCACATGATCTGGACCAAGGCTAGGAGTGATATGAGGTATGTCCACCTGTAAAAATATATATACACATATATATAAACTTACATGAATATCTAGTTTAAAAAAATTTAAAAAATAATGAAAAAAGAATTGAAACATGCACATCATCTGATATCGGATGACCTAAGTCCTTTGAAACAATCGCCTCCATCATATCCACCAAACGATCAAGTGACGAATCAACATCAGTATCCATCTGATCTATCCCATATCGTGCCATAAATGATGAATGTAGAGGACTATGAAGGTGAGATGGCATCGGTGATGATGAACCAAAACCAATCAACATATCAGTAAAACCCATAGTCTGTGCAGCTGCCATATGAACTGTAGGTGGATCCTGATGCGCACTAGTGCTCAGCTGAGAGTGATGGGATCCTGGAACTAAACGACCTTTGCATCTCAAATTCTCTCTAACATGCTCTATATTGATCCCATTTTCTGATGCAGTGTGGGCATATGCCTCCAACAGGTCCTCAGCCAAACAATGCAGAGTCATGTGTGACATATCTCTTGTAAGTGCATCAAGCTATGTAGGAGTAGGGATGTCGGCCACTATAAAAGGATCCATGGTGGTCCACTGTGCTGAAAATGGTGTGGATCGAGAATGTCTTGACATCAAATACTGACCTACATGATCATCAGATATCCTAGTTGTGGTAGCTGCAATGTCACCTACAGTGTCAATTGCTTCCTTTTGGGAAGCAAGAACAACCTCATATGCTATGGTGGCTAGAGTTGGGGTGAGAGCAGGAGACCTATCACCAACCAATACCCTAAACACTAGGGGTGGTCTATCTTCTCAACGATAGGTGGGCCTATCACCAATCCTACCATGCCCCTCACCAACATATGGTGGAATTTCCAAGTAGTTAACTTTGAGGCCCAAATAGACCTCAGTATACAATTGCTGAACAAAATACAATGGAATCTGGTCATTGTTTGGGTATAGACCATGTGCTGCGAGAAATCGTGGGTAGATCAATGAGGCCATAGCATGATCGACACATATAGTGACCTGGTATCCCCTAACCTTACGCACATTTTGATAAAATGGAAAACAAGTGGCTTTTATCATTTCCTTGGTGACACTATCCTATATTTGTTTAAGGGGAACGTCACCATGTAATTCTTCCTACATGCAGGAAAGAATAACAGTCAGTCTATCTAGGGAATATGCACTAGTCCTCTCAAGTTCATCTTTTAGTTTTTCTAGACTGTGCAATATTAACATGCATGGTTCACTATATATCCTCGAGTTTGCACCCTGTGCTAATGAATCTCTCAATTTTTTAATCTCATTACTAGTATTTGCAAACAAAGAATCTAGCACAGGTGGAACATGATCTGCATTTTCCATGTTATATATATATATAGTACACGTAAAAGAGCAATGAGACTTTGGTAAATAATATATCTAGATAAAGGGAATACAAACTAAAATAGAACTTGTAATAATTCATCTACTCATCAATAATATTTTCATACCATTAACAATTTAAAAAGAATTGGAAGACAACTATAATATATAATATAGCATCCTTAAATGGTTCAAATTTTAAATGAAACGATGAAAGAAAGAATAAGAATACAAAGATTAGTATAAAATTATTTTAAAATAATTGGGGATAAAAATATTTAATCTAATAGTTGTTAACATAAATGAACTTCAATTATATAGCCAAGAACGTCAAAAAATTATAGATTGGAAAGAAAACTAATTAGAAATTTATCATATTTTTATATGTATAAAGTTTAGATACCATCAAACTATTTAAACTTATAGATTGCATAAAGCTATAAATTGAATCATTAAAACTAATTTATTAAGAATCAAATCTAATAAAGTTTGACTTCATTGCATACTTGTTATAAATATCTCACTAATCCAACCATACATATTATATATGTTAAAAAATATATAATCGTTATGCCCATAATTTTTCACTATATCTTGATGTGGATCTCCTTCAACTAGATCAATTAAAAAATTATTTGTAATGTTGGAGGAAAATGGATTTAATATCATTATATTTGTCATGGAACTACCTCTCTTGATCAACAATAGATATTATCCACACTCGAGAATATAAATATGTTCGAGATAACTAAAAAATAATTGTTATCCCTTATATCCTTTCATCCAATGTAGCCTATCTCTTAATTGAGATCCTCTACCACAATTAAGTTCAAATATTCTAATTTTTATTTGAACGAAAGCAACCACTCATTGTAGAAAAGTTATTAGTAAGTGCTAAAGCCAAAACAAGTTTTTTTTTTTCTATTTGGATCCATATTTTTTCCATTCTAGATCTCTTTCTAGCCATATTCTCCATTGTGAGATCATAGCAGCAGAAGTGCCAGATTGAACCGTGACATCATTCCACAATTGTATCCACCTACCATTTTGATGAGGTCTAGGAACATCAACCAAAGGGATATTAGGCAAGCAAGGTGATCAATTTGATTGAGGTGGGAAGTGTTGAGTTTGAAGGATAGATTATTAGGTATGAGGAATAAGAAGTTTGAAAAGTTTAAAGAATTGGGAGGTGATATGTGAGATAGGTTTAATAGAATCTACTTAAATAAGGGTGTTTTGTGGAGAAAAATGCAGCAGGAAATAACTAAGTTTTAATCTATCAATACAACTACTCTTTAGTTCACCATCTCTTTAGTTGGTCCAAGTGAACTAGTGATGAGTATAAGAATATTTTTTGTCTAAAATGGGATCTAAACCCCTCATGGTATTTCTAGCTAGGATGTAGGAATTCAATTATTTTTTAGAGAGTTTATGAGAACTAAACCAACTTGTATCTTGGTTTTTTCCACCATATCATATCATATTTTTTGTCTAAAACTTACAATTATGACATATTCTTATGACATTTAAGAGCATGACTATAGAATATTTACATTGTGCATTGACTGGCCAACATTATGAAAATCATAAGAAATCTTTTAAGAAATAGCTAACTGCGGTTACATAGGATGCAAACATTTCAAAGAATTTTAAGAAAAGTGGAGAATTTTATTTATATATAATATTTATAGTTGGTTTGTTTTGCATGATACCCATGGAAAGAACCAGCAAAGGTTCCCTCAGCTTGCGCCTCACGAGTAACAAATTTTACAAAATATCAAAAGACCAGTGAGGTCCTAATAAAAATGACCAATTGTCTAATTACAACATGTTACAAAAGCACATTGGTTGAATACATCAGTACAAAATCATCAATCTCCTCCATGGAAATGGCAGATTCAGACTGCTTAGGTGTGTAATAATTCCATAGTTGACTTGTCGGCCGATAATTTCTTTTGATACTTTTATGGCTTAATTTGATGTTCTCAGAATATGGTGGATTTCATTGATCATGTGTGGTTTCTTGGTTAATTTGGTTACTGCTCTTACATTATGTATGTAGCAATTGATGATATATTATGCATAGATGATTTGATTTATTCTGTAATGATAAGTTCTTAAATTCATATGCATTAATGGTATTATGTTTACGCTGACATGTTAGTATTTTAGGGTGGAAGGACGGAGTAGTACCACTCGCTTGCGAGTGCCCTACTACCCCGCTATTTCCTTCACCATGTGTTTTCAATGGAGATTATATGTTACTTGACGTTAATTGGTTGCAGGGATTGCAGGATTAAAAGTCTCGACTCCACCTGCTTCGGCAGGACAGGGTGAGCACAAATTAAGCCCAACGGGTACGATGTGGTTAAAAAGGAGTTGTAAGGAAGGGTTTCCCGACCAAGTCCGTCATTCGTATGGGTTTATTGAGTCATGTGTTGATCCGATTCTGTCTTAATATTTCAATTGTGTTGAGTTAGAGGATTTAATTAATTTATTATGTTGGTTAATTTAATTAATTAAGAATTAAAAGATTAAATCTAAGTTAATTATATTTTAAGCTAAAAGTTAATTGTTTGCAAAAGTTTGTTTTAATTAAATTTAGAAATTAAGTGAAATTATTGGTTTAAAAAGTAAATAATTAAAGTTACTTGAATTGAAGTTGAGTGGTGGTAATTTAAAGTACCACAAATAAGTAAACGCCATGCAAAAATGATTAACTAAAGTAGGTAAGCTTTATGAGTAAGGAAATTATTAATGCTAGGTAAAACCCTTCCAGAAACGGAAAGAAAAGGTTGGGCGGCTAAAGCAGTATGGTTAAAGAGGATAAAACTTTTAAAGGGGATTTTCCTCTCGCTTTTTAGCTTTGCCATCGGTCTAAAAAAAAAATTGTTTCGGGAAAAGAAGTTACAGAAAAGGGGCTGTATTGGAAAGAAGGAGGATAGCATCGGGGCTGGAATCTTCTACCACCGTGGGACACCAGGTTCCTTCGAATTTCTATATTATTTGTTATGTTTTGGCTTTAGTTGGCTGTACTGTCAGTTGAAGTGATTTCTGGTTGTGTTGGAAATTATTATTGGTAGTTCCTGCTTGTGAAATCTTGCAAATTTTCTATAAGTTAAAAAAAAAATAATAATAATACTGCTCCGAATTATTCAATACAAATGTTGTAAATCTGTAGTTGACAAAGGAATTACTGTTTGGAGTTTAAGTCCCGATCTTAGATTTTTATTTGTTCAAGCAAATTAGCAGATTAATGCCTGAAAATCAGGGTAAAATGAGGGTTTTATCATTTAGTTGGGCAAAATATAGATTCATAGGGTAAAAAAAAAAAATATAATAAAAATTCCTTTCTAAAATTCTAGAAAATGGTTTTTAGGTTGCAAGGCTGAGTAGTTTCATTTTTATCTCTATTATTTCTGGCTATATTAATGTGATTCGCCGTGTTTTACATGATCGATTTCTGGAAATGATGTTGATGTCTCGTCCATGTTCTAGTTAATACAGTTCATGCTTTATATGCAGCCCGTGTTTTTATAGATGGATTATATTTAGTCATAGGATTTGGTCCTCATGCCGTATTAACATTTCTTCTGAGTCGCGAATGTATACAGAAGTTCATATATTGTAAATTGAACTCGGTAGTGTCTGGTTCCTTGTCCGTGTTTACTCATTTCTTTGGGGCGTCCTGTGATTTGTATTACTACTTTTCTTTTCTTTTTTCTTCCATGCGAAGAAGGGGAGTAGGTTGGCGATAGTCCTTATCTTTTGTTGGCTTGGGTGGTATCTGTGCATTGCTGGAGATTTCCTTCAACCAATCTGAAGTAATTCTTTTTCCCCGCTCTCGTATTTCGGTTACTGATGAGCATTGTTATTACAGTTGAATCATAGTGTCGGGCATTCAATTCATACACTTAGCTTTCGGTATCGATGGTTGTAGCATATTTTGCATTCTCCTATAACTCTATACAACCGTTTCATAGTTGCCTTCGTGCGTTAGGATTGTTGTCACCTGTACATAAGAGTTACGCAATATCTTTACCAACTTTTGCTAGCCATTTCGTTGTTTCCTCATGCTGGGAATTCTTGTTCAGAGCATACAATTTACGGTATTATCTTGCATTTTGATTTGGTGATTGTTATCGACCTTGTTACTTCGCCCTCCTTTGTGGCTTTGTATCGATGTTGAATGTCCTCCAGCTTTTCCTTATCTCCCGGGCTTTATGAATATTCAGAGTTGATGCTTTATTTATGATGTTATTTTCTGAGTTCACACTAATATGACGATTCGATCTTATGTTGATCTTTGAAAGTTATGTCTTATGAATGGTAGGTCAATGTACCCTATTGATCTAAATTAGTACGTTGTATTCTTTAGTTGTACCGTGGCTATCATTGCTGTGCGTCAGCCCTTTTGTCTTTCCCCGGGTGCAGAGTCTAGCGGTGCGTGCCTTTGTCTTTGCCAAGTGTGAGTTCGCTGGGTAGAAAGGGCTCTGGTGAAGTTCTTCCACCTGGGTTATGGGGCGCAATTGTATGCATGGGTGATAGTCAGTTATTTTAAGCCGTGTCCTCCCTATTATTTGCTGTTTATTGTGTCTGCCAGGAAATGCCTCTGTGATTGTTGGAAATTGTAATTTTTCTTTGGCTGGAGGTGCGTGTGGGTAATTAGCGAAGGTTGTCTTTGATGCGTGGCAGTTTTGTGTCTTAATTTTGTTATTTTTATAAATATATATATATATTTCTTCCTCTATATAATTATGCGGTCATTGGATGTGTTCACTGTGGTGTGTGGTGTTTCGAAACCTTGGCTAAATAATTGGGAACACCTTTATGTATGCATATAGTTAGTTATATATATATATATATATATATATATAGTATTGGGATTAATTTAATAATTGTATTAATATTAATGTTAATACTATGTATATATGTATGTATGTAGAATTTATATATATATTATTGTAATTTGACTTGTTTGGTTAGTTTTGGATTGATGGTACAATAAAAGATAGGTTTTAGTTAGTTTCTTTTATCGAATATTGTGGATTATTAAGATGAGTGTAACCGTATGGTATTGCATTGTAACCTTACCATGATGTATAACTTAGGATATCGTTGATCAGATGGTTTTATTGTTGTATTGAATAAATGTAACGTTGAGACAGCATTAAATTAGATGCCTAAATTCAATGAAATTTTGTGTGTCAAGACGTGTTTTATTTTATTATGGTTTATGAATTCTTGAGTAATATTATTCCATGAACGAAGGGAATTTTCATTTATCGGGGAAAACCTTAGGAGTGTATTAACCTGTTTAGGAACCCAAGTGATTCTAGAGGTGGGGAAATTGTGATTCTTGTGCATTTGTAGAAGTTTGGAAACTATGAAGCTTATGGTTCGGTTTTATTTTTGGATTATACCAGAATGTGGTAATGCTTCCTTGTGGATTGTGAGATGATTATGCCTCACTTTTGATTGTCTTTTGATGTAGATCTTTTATGTGGTACAATCTTTGCTTTTATGGTGCTGTGATTGAGTGATTAGAGGGAGTGGCTCTGAGGGGGTGGTCAGCGCACAAAGGGGCGCCAGGATAGCCCTCGTCAGAGTGAATTTAATAAGTGATAATTTAAAATAATTAACTAGGATTGGGTAGTAACACACTAAAAAGATAATTATTGCCTCATCCGCCTTTGAGTGCTACCACAGACTAAAGGGGATTGAGAAGGCCGTGGTTGGCATGTTCGTTGCCTGGTCTTCACGAAGGGTAACGGATCCGCATGAGCAACCCTATGGAGCGGCACCTTGAAATAGGTAGTCTGGATAACCATAGATGGAGGCAGCTCCTAGCGCTCGGGTTGCCTGGATAATCCGTCAGTAGATGGAGGCGGCACCTTGCGATAGGGTAGCCTAGAGAATCCATGTTAAGCCATGCGATGACACTCTCCTCTAACATTCATGTTTATGTTGTCTTTTGGAAATCCTCTGGAATCAGTCATTTGCTTCATATTGATGGTTTTTATTGTTGTTCGAATTTGAATGCTTTTATGTGTTGTGTGATTTCATTTAGTTGATTGTGAGTTTATGTTTTGTTGGTCTTGGTCGGGAACCTTTTCCTTTGCAACTCCTAGCACGAGGGTGGTCGGGTGGTTCGTGTTTCTCGTGACCCTCGCTAGATTTTCTTTTATTGCAGGTGTTGAGTTGCTGTCTCAGTGGATTCTTGTTCATGGGTTCCAGATCTATGTAGTTATGTAAT
>VDFB02198907.1:0-11963 GCA_007258455.2 Sequoia sempervirens | reverse complement strand
AAGTTTATCCTTTATATTTCTGTGTCTAAGTGTTGCCCTTTTGAAGCGTAATTGTGGAAACTTTGTGTTCATACTTCTGTGAATGAAATTTGGATTGATAAAGAAGAAGATTGCAAAACCGTGACTTTGTGTTGATCCAATAATCTTAAGGAACTGATCCCATGGTGGTGATTAGCTAATGGAATCATTGACTCTAAGTAATTCATGTAAACTTTGTGTTACATCTTTAGTTAGATTGCACATTCGTATTTTGATATTATGGTTGAATGATCTACAAGACTTTGTGCTTTGTAATTGTTCATGCTCTTTGGATACTTTTATTGGATGATCTACAAGACTTTGCTTGTAATTGTTCATGCTGTTCGAGGAAATTGTCGTAATAAAGACTGTGTTTAACACACAAAATCCATTACCTATCACAACTACACCATTGATAAAGCTACTTAAATGACTTTGTGCCTTCATGAGCTTTCCCTTTTATTTTACTAGTTTATTGTTAATCACTTTTGGTACCTCTACGCTTTGCTTTGACAAGATAGAGGTATTGGCATTACTGCTCATTGTTAGTTTAGAGTTATTGTGAATTGAGAACTTCCAATAGTGAAGTATTGTAAAGATATTCTCTGAAAAAAGAGAGAAGGATGAATGTAACACATCCCCCCACTTCGTAAGTATTGTGTACATTTTGTAATTACTGGTTTGTTTTACTATCAAGCTACGCCAGCAGAAGGGCGCTTCCCCTTTCTGAGAGGAGAGATTCACATCTCACATAGCTATGGCTGAAGTCCTAGTTGTGTAATCTATTGAAAAGCTGATTACATAATTTTCACCCAACACTATTGACATGATTTTTTAAAACAATGATGATGCTAATAAAATAAAGCACATGCCCTTTAAAAGGTAAATATTTTAAAAACTGAGGGCATATGGAATTCATGCTTAAACCAATATTATTTTACAGAGTATTAAACTATTAATTTTGGTAAAACCGATGTTAAACTCTTATAAAGTTATAATAGTTAAAGGGTTATATGTATATGGTTTTGGAAAACAACAAGAGCTGCAAAGCAGCGAAGTTCCTGCCAAAGTGTGCAAGAACGGTTTTGTTTTTGTTTGCAGGTTGTTTGGTTAGTTTTGTAGTATGTAAGGATTATGTGATTTGCAAAAGTAAAAAATCAAGCACTCCAAACTTCTTTGAACTCACAGCCCATGAAGGAGACATTCTTAGGGTTTGAAGCTTCACCATGGCGTTCAGCCAAGGAGACATCTTAGGCGAAGCTTCACCATGCCAAATTCCATTTATATAAGACTTGTGAATAGATGGATGCATTGAAACAGAAAAATGAATTCATTAAAGATATTGTTCAAAAGATAATGCAAGAAGACAAGACAGTGTGGTAAGAAAATGAGCTACAAAATTAAAACAATCTACCAAAACAAGATTTACAAACATTCAAGCAAATTCAATTGGCGGATTTAAGGCTAAATTCCAAATTCCACAACTTTTCCCAGCATCCTGCCTACTTGTGGCAGGATGGGAGCTTTGGAACAGGGTATGGACATTCATCAAGGATTACAAAAGGGGTATTTTATCAGATGTTATAGTTGCAACTGCCTTGGTAATATTTATGCAAAATGTGAGAGCATAGACAAGGCACCTAAACTCTTTAACAGAATGTCTCAAAGAGATGTGTCCTCTTGGACTACAATAATTGTAGGATATGAAAAAAAAAAAACATTTATTTGTTGAAAACGCTTTAGAAACATCCAAGCAAATGCAATTGGCAGGTGTACAGCCAAAATCCACAACCTTTAGATATCCATATTTCTATTAGTACTTCATCTACTAAACTGATAATTGATGCAGAAGCAGGGGATTTGCAAACTGAGAAAACACAAATCTTCAATGTTCCATCCACATGGCCTCATTGTTTTATAATACCATACAATCAAATTAACAAAAAAAAAGACTACAATACAATGCTTTGAATTAATTCAGAATTATTTTGTTCTCTGCTTATAGCAGCTATGACTCACTATCATAAGAAGCCCAGTTATAGACTTGCACCAAGTCTTCTTTGGCTGCTCATAAACTCAAAAAATCTCTTATACAATTGACTGCCTCAATAAATAATATATTACTTTAGAACCCCCATCAACAAATGAGGTGTAAGAACCAAAGATATTTTTATTTTATAATCCAAGATTCTTAAGTATAACAAGTGAAACCTAACAACAAAAATGGAAGGGAAAAGGAAAAGAAAAATCTTCAGCAGCGTGAATACTTTGACTTGGAAGCATCATCTCCATCAATAATTTTAACCCTATCCAAGGACAATTCAAATTTATAGGAGTCAGAGTTCAACACTTTCCTACTCACACTGTTGCAAACATCTCTAACCACAATCTGGAAGGTAGACATGACATTTGTGTTATCCAAGGCAAAGGTCTCTATGAAAAAAAGCCCCTCTGCTTCAGCAAGGCTCTTGCCATCTTCCACTGAAACTTCTCTGATATGCTCTAAATCACATTTGTTTCCCACAAGCATTCTCACCATGTTGGTATCAGTGTGCACTGCAATACCAAAAGAACAAAAGTTAGAGCTGAAGCCATTAAGCATACAAAAGTAGGTGTTCAACAAAAAGTCTAGTGGTAAGGTAACAATATTCATGATTATGGCTTGAGTTTAAAGCCAATTAGACCATGCTCTATAGATCACAATAAAGCCATTGGATGTCAATATATATTCTCCTAATATGCACCTGTACATTCCTGTGCTTATGAGCCATGTTTTATATCTACGTATAAAAGTGCCAATTATGATGAAGGCCTATCCATATTTAAGTAGAGTGTCTATATTTGGGTCATCATCATGCCAAATTGCAATAAAGCTCAATTCTCCGTATATGAAAAGGTCTCCAACTCTAATTACTAAATAAAGTGTTAAGCCAAATTTAGCTAAAGGAAATTTGAGAGACATTTGTCAAATTTCTAAGTGCTTGTAAGTTGCATTGATATGGAAGTCCAAGAAAATTTTGTAAAAAATGTAGAAGCACAATGTTGAATCTAAATTATAAGATAACCCCATACCTCTGGTAATGAAAATTGTTTAAGTCCATAAGGAGGCAATCTGAAACGTATCATCAATAATGTTCTCGACATTGCATTGAGATAACCCTAGACCTCTAGTAATGAAAACTATTTAAGTCCATAAGGAGGTTCATGAGTCTGGGAAATCCATCAATGTTCTGACATTACATTGGTGAGTGAGTCACAATCTTATAGTTAAGTCAACTGAACACTAGTACAACTTTCATACAAAAAAAATCTATTCAAATTGCCAAAAAATTGAAGTCCAAGGATCAAGGAGATTGCAAATGTCACCAACATGCTAACAAATCAAGGATCCAGCACCATTCATTGGAAAGAAATAGTCAGGGGATGGACAGATTATAAGAAGTTGATGATTTATCAAGGTTTTAATCACATTGTGTGTCATAACTACATCGTACGCTGACAATTTTCAGTGTTACCAAATGCATTGCAAATCTAATTCAGATAACTTTCTAATAAGAAGAATATTTACACAACTTGATTTTAAAGTGCATCTAAAGTTCTAACCATTATCCCAGCCATAGGACTGAGAAAGTTTAACTGCAGACACTTGGGGATCTCTTGAGCCATAATATTGCCTCATCACACTCATGGGTCTACATTCTAAAAATTGGCACTTCTTTGACTTAATGTTAAGTTTTCAGTAACTGTTTGGAATTACTGCCCTTTTTGCAAAACATATAGTAAAAGTGGTATGTGTTGCTGTAGATAAAGTGTTCATGACCACCTGTGAGACTATTAGACATACGTTAATCTTGAAGAAAATCTATATTCATGTACAACTCATTATTCATGTACAACTCATTAGGAATTCTTGGAATAAATTGCAGAATCTTATATTTCAAGCTTGCAATTAAAAAAGGAGAATTGTATGACATGTAACTTAGGAACTTAAATTTGTCACATAAAAGAAAGAATAAGGGCTTCCTTGATCTAGGATAATTGATGAAGGTAGTTCTGAAGTATTGACAGGTAGCTCTCATAATTTTGCTATAAAGATATAGTGATGAATGAAAATGGGATTCCACCTCTAATTTGGCTTTATGCCATTTCTCAGTTATATTTTGAAATAGAAATTATGATTATTTGTCTTGGAATGTATGCATACCAAGTTCCTTCACAATTAGTAATGCTTTTTCAAATAATTTTGGTGTCATATCAGTCTTGAAACATCATGAGATGGCTTCTTCAACTCATACTTGAAGGGACTAATTTTACTAATTCTCTGCCGTAAACTTGAGTTTGAAATCCAATGAGCTAGAGGGATCTCTCTATTTCTATTTGAGGCTAATTGATATTAGTACCCCTTATTAACACTATTCATGTATATATCTTTCCATTCTAACAAAAGAATGGTGTTGAAATGAAGAGTGATGAATGAAAAGAGCACAAACCTACAAGTGATATCTATTAAAACCAAACAATGATGAGTAAGAGCAGCCCTAACATGCACATCCAATGACCTAATGACAGTGTTACAATCCATTAGGATAGTCTCACAATGTATAAAAGTTATCATTCATGATAGTCATATATGGAGATTTGAATCAAAAAACTGTGAGCAATGACAAGTAGGAAAGTTGTAGAGTGTCAAGATATGAAGACTGTAATAGGGCAGTTTAGTTATCAAGAGGATAGATTAATGATAGTTACAGGGATAGTATGCATAACAAGAACAGAGGGGAGTCATGACAGTCATAGAAGGCTATGTTGAAGACATGTTACAGACCCTTGCTAAAACCTTTGTTCATTGTTAAAGCCTTCCCTAACCCTGTGCATTCTACCAGTTCTAGATAACAGTCCAATGAATGACAGGTTAAACAGATGGACAATGTTGTTTTAAACATCATCAACTTTGAGAGGGTTGGAAGGACTTGTGATGATGTTGAAGAATTAATAAGAGATAGTCCATTATGATTTGGGGGTTTCACAAGTCAAAAAGACAAGGATCACATGACAATCAAACTTATTATGAGAGGACCATTATGATGCTGAGTAAATGCTGCAAGACCCAAAAGCATGGATATGGCACATGGAAGGAGGTCATTCTTCAAGGAATCAAGACAAGACACATAGACAGGTCTGATATGGCAGAAAATACACAAACAAATATGTCAGTCCCATGAAATGAACCTAGCATGTGAAGAGTTGGAGGACAGTTTTAGTTGTCAGTTTGACTAAAATTGATGTCAATATTTTATGCCTTGTTTTCCTTCCAATCCACAGTGAGCAAGCCACGGAGGACTGAGTTGTATGAAATTTTGCATGTGTATCTTAGATAATAGGTGGACAGTACCAAAGTTAGCATAATGACCTAATAGAGTTCTAGTCAGAACAGTGGCAGTCCTTCAAAGAGTAGTCATCATGAAGTATAGTGATAGGAAAGTCATATTGAAGAGATGAATGACAGTCTATAATGGGGAATGGCCGTCCTAGGGCAGTTAAAAGAAATATGACAGTATTTCAAATGGCAGTGTATTCATGACAAGTATAGGGCAGTCTATGGAGGGCAGTAGAAGTGCATAGTCAAAAGGAGTCTAAAAGACAGTGTTACCATGGCAGCCCAAAAGGGAGGATACACTTAAGAGACAAACACAAATGATCAATCAATGGCAGTCATGACAATGAGTCAAATGCCAAATCACAAATGGAAATCCATGAATGGAATAAGGTCTGGAAGAGATTCATGATAGTAGATATAACTCTAAAAATGACTGCCACCACAAAGATATGATTATCAAAAGGTACTGTGTCAGTGCTGTCACCTGAAGGTTGTGTTTCAAATGATCAAGTGGAGGAAAGAGGCTATGAGAGTGTTGACAGAGATGACATAGTGGCCATATGAGGACAGTCACAAAGAGTCATGAATGCACAGTCCAATCATGAAGATAATATAAGGACAGACATGAAGACTCAAGAAGCACAGTGAATCTATAGTGCATAAACAGTGAAAAAGAAACAGTTAGTTGATGAATACAGTCACCTATATGACCATGGGATATTTACAAAGACTGTCACAGGACAGCCATAAGAGATGGATGAAGGACAGTGTTGAGAGGAGTCAAAGAGAATCCACCACAGTCTAAAAGGGACAGTCACAATAGTGAATAGATAGAGATCTATCTAAACTGAAAAATATAGTGAAAGACAAAAGGAGAAATCCGGTAATGTGTGGCATTTCAATGAGAAGAGGACTGTAGTCGAATAAAAAAATTAGCATGAGAAAAGAACCTTGACGACATAAAGCATGTCTCAAATTCAAACCTGGAAGTTCTCCTACGCCTCCAAGGGATTGTTGACCTTGTCAAATCGTCAACACATGTCCTGTAAGCATGGTAAATGAACAGTTATGAGCAGTTTCCTGTGTTCTTATCAGTTATAACCACAGCCTCTAAAATCTCTTCAAACTGCTCAAAGTACCTGCGCATGGTATCACTCTGAGTCTCCCATTCCAAATCTCCAACAAAAACTTTGGTAAGTGTGGTGCCTCCAGACTACGAACCTGTAACTGAAACTGATCTAGGCGCCCTTATTCCCTGTACTTTAACAACAAACACCCAATATCACTGCTGCCAGTAAGAATATAACGTAACCCTAACAAAGCAGAAACAGAATTGCTAAACAGATTAAGCACAATGAAGAGAATGCACAGATTAATGTGCAACTGAATATAGAATTCTTGCAAGCTGTGAGAAACAAAAATGAGAATTAGGAGATCACCAAGAATATTGTGCATTAATCAAGCCAACCATCAATAATTTCAGTTTACCTGAATGAAAAGTAAATTAGGCTGTTGTAGATCAGCACGGATATCATATATAAGTCTCTCAAGATTTTGTTGGTAATTGTCAGTAGTTTCCTTAGAGTTGGCATCACTTTCACCCTGATACCATAAAAAAGCCCTTAAAACTTTAGAGCTTCCATTGTTGTATCCAAGAGCTGCTCTGCCTGTGAATAACAGCTGATGGTGACCGCCTTCTCTCCCTGTCCTCATCCTGCAGACCAGCCACGTCTCCTCTGCATGCAAACATTGACACCATGTTAATCGCCAACTGTCACAGCATGTCGGATGAAAATCGTTTATCGTGCGCTCTCTTGCCTTGAAACGCTACAATAGCCACTAACAACCTCTGCAGCACCAACCACAACCACAACCACAGGCAGACAAAAATACTGAATAAATATTTTGACATAAAAATCGTGCATGTTTGCTCCCCCAATTATCGCTGGTCTATAAAAACTAGGAAAAATCTGCATTCTGATTGGCCAAGGCAACGTTGCTTTAATCACTGTTTAGCGATTGAAGGGTCCGCTATAGTTTCCGGCAGGAACTAATAATAAAATATGCTGAAGTGTCAACTATATGCTGTTTTTGAGAATGCCATGAACTTTGTTACTGAATTTACAATAATTTTGTAATATATCTCCTAACAATATTTTGGTAATAGTTTTCTATTTTTCTCGAAGCTTGGTACTTTTGATCTAATTTTATCATGGAAAACATTCTTTTGATATATAGAATAGGAACATGGTACTATGAGGCACGTGAATTACTTGATGCAAGCTAAAGTTCTAGAATAACTTTTACTTTAGTCGCTCAATCTTCAGTATTCAGGAGTCAATCAGGACATTAGCTTCTTGGAAGCATTACAAGGATGTACAGGTTTGGGATTGTAGCATACTAGCTCATATAGTCTAAGGTAGAATTTGTCACGATTTGCACCTTTATGTTCGTCTGGATAAAGTATTGTTGAACCATTGAGCAACCATATACTCTCTTTTTTTTAAGTCTCTTCAATCAAATGGTATTTTTCTTTATAAACCTATTTACAGAGGGATAGCTCACAGGAATTCTGGATCATAATGTGATGTTTATTTCGACCAAAAAGTAGTTTTGTTGATGGTGAGTGAGATGCTCATTTAAATTCTGGTTGACAATGTGTTGTTATTTTATAAACCAAAAGATGGTTTCCCTAATGATGAATGAGATAGCTCACTTCAATTCTTGATAAGGCTGCGCCGTTGCTAAACCAAAAAGTACTTTTCGTCATGTTGAGCTAGATTACTCAATCAAAGTCTGAACTGTCGATAATAATTTTAAACCAAAAAGTGGTTTCACTAATGATGACTATGTACTACTTACTCAAATTCTAGATAAGATTGTGCCATTGGTTTTAAACCAAATAGTAGTTTCTTCGCTGCTCCATTAGTGTACATCCACTAGTCTGTAGCTAGCATATCCCTATTGAATGGACTACCTGTAGTTGCAGCTCAGAACTTTCGTACTTTTAGCATTTGTTCCTTTACTTGCACTTGAGATTTTGGCTCTGATTTTTCTGAAGACGAATGTTGTTCACTGTTATCTCCCTTTTTCTTCCCAATAAATGAGCCCACAACTCTAAGATTTTCTTCTTAGAGTCTCTTCTATCTTCACCCTCAAGACTCTATTTGTTGTCCTCTGGTCAAAAACAAGCCAATTCTCTAATACATTAAAATCCTAGTTATTTTGTCCACCATATCCTAACTATGATGAAATGACATCCTTGGCAGAATATAAATTATTATAGTGTGATTTTCCTTCTCCGCTATAGTACTTTGATTTTCCTTTTTTATATGAGAGCATCAAGCCGCTATTTTAGGTAATAATTATCCTTAAGAATACAGAATAACAAACTTGGAAAACATGCACATATTTCAAACTGCATCAGACATCCATTATAGATATAAAACTGAAATATAGCAAACAAATGTTCTTAAGATTTCACATAAATGGCCTTAAAACATACAAGTCATACAAGTCTTTCAAACTTGGAGTATCAAACTGGTACTTTAGGAAAAGAAAGTCATATTTGTAAATATAAAAACAAAAGATGATTCAACAATATGTGGACCAATGAACTGTTCAAATGTCAAAGGAGAGTGATGGCATAACATAGCTTTGGGAAATTAGGCATTTCCCTTGCTGCTTTATGCTTTAGTTTCTTTATATTTTTTTGGCATCATTGTGTTTTTTTTTAATAATGATGACAGTTTGTTGAGGTACACTAAGCACTCCCACTGTTCTGCTTTCCATATTTATACTTCTCTTTCAACCCCACTCTCCATTCTTGGTCTTTTTGTTTGTACAAAGCATACTGAGATTCATTTCAAGCAACCCCATTGTCAAAGTGAGGAAGCGTGTACATGTTATATATATGTAATGCATATCTGACAATAGGTTTCTATTCAAGCAAAAAAAATTGTGACAATGAAGAAGTTTATATCCTATTTTGTGTGATGACACTTAGTGTTTGATCCATGCCTATCTCAAACTGATTTCAAGCTCACTCTTTGAGAATGGGACTTGTGACCTCATTGTTCATTGAGTCAAAGTAAGGATTTTGCATTCAAGTTATGAGAGTTGTCTTTTAGTCCCTGTAAAAGAGCTGAGCTTCATGCAATGACCTCTTATTTGAGATAGTTATTTTATTATTACAGCTAGTATGGCGCTTAGTTATCTGATTTACAATATGTTTGCACCTATAGAATGTGAGATCTCATGCATGAAAATGATACCTTCAAAGAGGTTTTTGGCCCATGGTTGAAATTTTGTTGCTAAAACATATTTAATTTTATGCTAGAATTTTTTTTGTAATAAGTTAGAGCCCCACAAAACAACCAAATCAAATTATCAAAATTTGATCCTGTAAAAACGTTTTTTTTGGTCTCATAGTAATGAGTTTAACATGGTGTATATATCAGACAGAGGTATGGAGACCATCCTTCCTCGTCAATTGGTAGATAGTTTGATTTCCTCAATTTTTAGTTGGTTTGTTTTATGATCATACAATATTTTGTGTGCTACTGATATCTTGAAGGGTGAAATGTCCAAATGTGTAAATCTGTTCACACAAAATACTGTCAATCTTTTCCTTTTATATATATCCTTACGTGTCATCAGTTTAGTGAATTGGATATGATTTGAGTTATTAATGTAGAAAAGTAAAGAGTTTGGCATTAAATAATACCATCAACCACAAACTAATAATCTCATCTGGCCACATAAGGTAAGCAACTTTGATAAGAAAGTCGAATTTTTGAGCTTCTTGCTGGTTTATGCAGCTAATTTTTTTCACATTGTCTTTTGCTTAAATATTTTCAGTGCTAGAACTTGGTCTACTATTGTAACAACAGCTGCCCAAATTTCGATTATTTTGGTGGTTTTATTTTATTTTTATTTTTAATTTTTTTTATTTTTAGACTGCAAGAATGGGTAGTCCTCTATAAACTGCAGTGCGTATGGTAATTTTTTTTCGTGTGATCGGTGATGCTAGTGCGACACGCCCTCTGGTACCATGGGGACGGAGGGGAGACTAGATTTTGTGACCTCTTGCCTGCAAAGGATGCTTTAGCCAATTGAACTAGGCCCTCCACCTGTTTATATTTTTATAAATATATATTTTCAAGTTGTTTTACTTAAATATTTTTTGTATTACAACTTGGTCTTCTATTGTAAACAACAATTAGACAATTATGTGGATTATTTCCAAAATATAAAGCATCTTCCACACTTTCTTCCAACAAATATTTTCACCCATTATTTTGCTTATGGATGCCACTTTGATACTTTCTTGACAATGTTTTGAGAGACATTAATTTGCCAATTTTATTCATTCTTTCCTAAATTTTAGAGCCTTCCTAAGGTTCAATACATAACTTTATAAGTTGTTGGATGCTTGGTATGCTTTTGTCATGATACTGTATGCACAACCACATGTGGTGGTTTGTTTTAGATGGTAAATGACCCGTGTTGTGCATTATTACCAAGTTTTGGAGTCTTTCCAAGCTTAGGGTATTTTATGTGTCTTTCTTAGCGCCAACTTTTTTAACCAAGGTTTTTGACTTTCCTGTATTGGTGTAGAAATGCTTTTAATCATCTGTGTAAGTTGATGCTTTTGTAATGTAAACTATATTATTTCCTTAAAAGAGAACGGTAGTAAATTGTAGGTAATAATTGACCTGCAATGTGCATTATTTCCTAGATTTCAAGTCATGGAGGGTTTATTCAAGATATTTCACTGAATATCCTACTTTAAGCTTACTGTAAATTTTCTAACATTTTAAATTCTTCAATAAGATGGTTAATGTATTTACATACAAAATTTAGAAATTGTTGTGTAACCTCTATGACGGTAACCCCCTAAAAAGAATTGGGTAGTATTACTATAGACATTATGGGTCTATACTGTATCATTTTCAAGATACAGAGCATCACTTTGGTTTGCAAGGGTGTCTTCTTCAATAAGTTTATATTGAAAATCTGTTATTGCCTTCTACTAACATTAAGATATAAGCAATGATATCTATGTGGCATGCACATGTTTGAGAATTATTTTTATTGTTTGCCTTAAATTTTTTTCTTTGAAGTTTATCGTAACCTGGATATTTTCCATGATAAGCTCAACAATATTATTCAAGATGGCAATTAGCCCTTATGTTGTAGATGGCAATTAGCTTTTATATAGAGAATGTTTCTATGTTGTGCAGTTTTACTACATTAGAGCTATGTAATAAAATTCTACATAACAATTGTCCTTAAACTAAAAGAGGGGTTAAAATTTATTCAAATAAAAAAAGAGCAATACAAAGCAAGGGCATTACACAACCTTATCAATCTCAACTATTTGGTCCAACTTTTGTGAGAAATATGGGGGTAATTAACCCCTTTCCACAATACTCCAATCTTGCAAGTGATAAGAAGCCCATTTAGCCAAATAATCTGCAACCCCATTCCATTCTCGAGGAATATGACAGAAAGAAACATAATCCAAGGAAGCACACAAATGAAGAATCTGTTTTATAATAACAAC
>VDFB02198905.1:0-15738 GCA_007258455.2 Sequoia sempervirens | reverse complement strand
GTGGTTATGTCATTTTCGTGTGTTCGAGTAGTGTGATAAGTTGATTTTGAGATGTCTTGATTTCATGAGTATATTGTTGTCATAATTTTGTGATTTGGTAATATTGTATAGTTTTGATTATTTTAATTAATTAAATTAAAAAGGATTAAAAGGGCACTTAATTTAGTTGGGAAGTGAAATTATAACTGAATGAACTACATTTAGTAAATGATATGATAACTATTTTGGATGGCTAATTATTAAATTAAAATAATAACTAAAAGAAGTATGAGTAATTATTTAAATTAAACAATGTGACGAAATAAATTTTAATAGAATATTAAAAATAAATAAATAAATAAAGATAAGCATCATGTCCAATAAATCATGAAGATAAGATTTAAAACTGAAGACGAAAATAGAATAGATGAATAATATTGTGCTAGAGTTAACTCATTAAAATATCGAAGGTAATATGTTTTCTTTTAAAATTAAATAAATGGCAAGTTAAGATTTCGAACTGAAGATAAAAGCAAGGAAAGCAATTGGAAAATGGAAAGTGAATAGTTTATTGCTAATTAAATAAATAATAATAAATGATCGTGACAAGAAAACTATTGGGAAAACGAAAGGAAAAGGATGGAAAAATCTCTCTCTTGGATCATGCCATGATTTTTCTTTGGACCATTCGGCTTCAATGGATCTAAAAAAATTCTTGGGAGATATATCGATACACAGAGAAGTTATAGAGAGGAGGATGGGCGTTCAGAGGGGAAGGAGATCATGAGAATAAAAGAAAATTTGGGGGTGTTGATGGAGGCTACGCCTCTTTCGGGCCTGAAACACGTTTAGAGAATACAGAGTTTGAAGAACATAAAAGAAAAAAGAAAAAAGGAAGAAGGATCTTTTTGGGAGAGAATCATCGGATTTCTTGAGATGGGGAAGCGTTCCATTTTTTGGGGGGCGTACAGTAGATTGGAGGTGGACAATTTGTGGAACATTGGAAGAATAATTGCTGGGGTTTTTGCAGGACACAATGGGTGCAACAGATGAGTGATCTCGTCACTGGATCTCCAACTTGCCAAGTTGCGGAAACCAGTTTCCATTGTTTCTAAATTTTAATTCTGTTTTTTATATGAATGTGCCGAATGTATACCCTGTTTGGAAACCAAAAGTCACTTGCTCATTTATTATGATTTGAACGAGTAGAGCCTACTATCGATGCTTTAAGCTTGAGATTGGATTTGAAATGCATGACTTGTGGTCTGCCTGTAGTCCAATGCTATCATGCCATTTGATAAATCTGGATTTGATTCCATTCCAATCGTTTGTGTTCTTTGTAATTGGCTGGATATCGTTTCCTTGTGTTTGGAATTCGAATTTCTTTCATTCTTCTATTTGAGATTTGTTTACCTCCTCTCTAAGCTTGGTGCGAGACTCGCATCTTTTGATCGCTACTTTACTAGCAATGGATCCTTGGGGAATAAGATTCACTCTGAGCATTTAATATAAATCTCCAAGCATTCAATTTACATTTTCCTTAGCATGTTGTTACTAGATCGGCGTCTCTCCATTAGTGCTGGTCATTTGATACATAACCCATGCCCATCTTTCAGATTGTTATATTTAGCATCACTGATACTTTCCCTGAAGTTAGCGGTACCTTTGCAAGATATTCTCCATGGGATTCTTCAAGTTTTGGCCAGTCGCAACCAACCGTAGATCTATTTCTTTGTTTCTGCGAGCTACATTGTTAACTTCTTGAAAACTTCTGGTAATTTTCCCTTGGCAGTTGATACCTTGTTTAACTCCTCCTCTTTTCCTTGCATCGTTGCTTTGGTAGAAGGTTTAAATATTCTTTCTGATTCATTGTCAATTCATTGAATGTTATTCCTGCGAGCAGACAATAGAAAGTTTAAAGGGTTAAATATCTTCTCATATCCGCCATCTCAACATGCTAATAGAAATTTAAAGTTTAAATAACCCGCTTGATTCACTGTGCCAATCCACAAGTAGCTGCACTTTGAAAATAAATATTGTCAATGCAATGAGCCATACTTCCGATCAGCGGTGAAGTTAACTTCCAAACCCCACTCGCCTCTCTCGAAACTGCCAGCAAACTCAAATGCCTTTAGTTCAAAAGCATTATTTATCCTACCTTTGTCACGTGATTTGTAATTCCCACCTTTTCTGGCCTTGTGATAAATTTAGATGATTGATAATAATGCGTAGGTGGCGAGCATTTCCAAATTCCAAATATTCATTTTTAATAGAAGTTTGCAACCGCCTAGTTACAATATTTGAGTTGAGGTTGCGTACAGCACGCTAAATAGCCTCCCGAAACGCTGACCTTTCGGCAACTTTTAGACTTGCAAAGGCATAGTAAATTGAATAGACTCTCCGGGTCCTTGGTCAATCTAGCGCAGTCATAGCACTTGAAATCTATAGGAAGTTGTTAAGGAAAGAATAATTCAATTAACGAATTTTAATAAATGTTGAATATTGTAAACTTAAGTAGGTATTTTATATATACATTTATATCTTTTGGATTACTCATTTGCTCTAAATGGTTTATGATCATTAGTATTTGTAATTTATAATCGTGATAGATGTATAATTTTACCCTCTATAAAAGATAAGGTTAGACCAAGAGAATGTAGGTCAAATATGATCATCACTCTAAAAAGAGTATGTCATTCTTGAATATTTATAATTTCTGATTTCATGCGTGTGATCTTTATTTAAACTTAAAGTGATTATAAAAGTATCTATATGTATGTTTTATTGTGTTGGGATAATAAGAAAAGTATGTTGGTTTTTGGTTTGGGAAGAATTTACTTAGTGAATTATATTAGTCTAATAATTTATTAAGAAGTCTACACTTGGTAGTTGCAATATTGATATAGTAGTCCTGAATAAGTACTTGTGGTTGGAACATCAGTTACATTTCGTTAGTTATTTAATCTAGTGGTTAAGTTAAATTGATTAATTAGGGGAGTAATGGTTAGAGGGAAATGGTATATTTATCTTTTGGGATCATTAGGGGGTTTAGTATATGGTTGCATTTGGTAATCTTGTAATGGGTGGTTGTATTGAACTCCTTAATAGTGGAATTGTGTATATTAGAATTAATTGGCACCTTTGGTCATATTGTAGTAAACTCTATTTGTCTTTATTTTGGTACTTTTATAAATTTGCATGGACGAAATAAATTGTTCTCGAATTGAGATTTTGTTCTTAATTATTTCACTTAGATTGTTAGTGAGGAGATACTTTATGACAATCCGAGTCTCTAATAAATGAGGGTCTTATATGGATTGTTATTTAGAACTTTGAGATTGTAATTGGTTTGTTTGTTGAGTAGATTGGTTTTGTTTAGATTGAGAATGTGAATAGATAATTGTTGTTGTTGCCATGTTGTTGATTTTATGAAGGTGATTTACCTACCACACTAAGGGTTCTTGTGAGGAGAAAATTGAGGTGTCCCATGGAATGCCTAGTTGGTGGCTTTTGGTTTTATTAAGTGATTTTGTTGAATTAAAGGTTGATTTTCTTTTGCGTTTCCCTATTTGAGGTGACACCATTGTTGATTTGTGGATGGGTCTTGATGAATCTTCCTTTTTCATGGATTTTCTGAGTTAATCTCATATTTGAGGGAAATTTTATCCTTGTGTTGGAATTATTGGGGAAAAACTCTTGTTGCTTCATTTTACCCTCGTTTGTGGGTTGTCTTTCTTTTTGGTTTCCAGAGGCTTGAGATGAATTTTCAGTTGATGTTCTCTCTTTATGTGACCTGGATGTGGCAAGTGTTTTGGTTTCATGATTTTGAAAGCGTTGTATGGGAATTGTTGAGACTTTGATTATGTATTTATAGCGAGATGGGTAATGCCTCGCATGCTTCTCTGTTGTGATCTAATGTTCTTGTTATGTTGTACAACCCTTGGTTTTTTGGTTTGATGTTGTTGGGTCTCTAGGGAGAGTGGCTCCTCGTGGGGGCCAGCGCCTCGTTTAAGGGGAAGGGCACAGGATAACCCACGAGTGAGTTAGTAATCAAGTGAAAACCTAATAATTAACTTAGGAGGGTTGGGTAGTAATATCATTATAAGATTTAAAAATGGATGCCTCATTAGTGCTTCTGCAAACTAATGGAAGGCTAAGAAGGTTGTGGTCGGCAAGGTTGTGACCTCGTCTTCACGAGGAAGGTTCTGACTCACATAGGTCACCCCTATGGACGGCATGCCTCTAGATTTGGGAGGGCATAGGATAGCCATAGATGGGACCAGTGCCTCCATTTGGGAGGAAGAGCACATGATAGCCCATGTAGGACTATGCGATGACACTCTCCCCTAGTTGCCCAGGTGTTTTACTTTATTGTGTTCCTCTGGAAGTATGGTATGGGAGTTGGTTTAGATTGTGGTTGAATGGACTTATATTGATTTATGGAGTATTGCCTTGATACATCTATGGTGTACTTTGTGGTCTTATATGATCTCATTGATATTTGACTTATGACACTTATTACTCTTATAAAATTAACATGAAATGATGTTATTATGTTGTTGTTGCAATTTGGAATTTATTATATTTATTAATTGAGTTTGATTTGGAGTATTTCCATGATGTCGTTTGGTTACTTGTTTATTGGTGTTCTTTGATTTATGTGATAGATTTATGACTTTAAGTTAATATATTTGACTCTTGGATGTTGTTGGTTGTCATTGTAATCTGATTTTATGATACTTTTAATAACAGCGTTGAGTCTTGTGGTTCCCTGTTTAGATGTTCTTGGTTGAGGGTCTCTTTCTTGTCAGCTCCTTAGCATGGGGTGTTACAGGTCTTGGACCCACATGGTGAGTGGACATTTTAAACACTTGTTAGATTCTAGTTGAGGATTGGGAAATGCGGATTGGTGTTGTGACCTAGGTTAATATCCATCTTGGGGCAGTTATGTGATACTACTCATGTTCATGTTCATTTGTATCGTTCACGGTTGTATGGTTTCGTTCATGTTGCAAACATTGTATCATTGTACCTCTAGAGCATTATGCTGTGTGTAATATGTTAAACTCGGGGTGTGGATATTGGCCATGGCGATTGGTATTCAATGTTAAGTTAATCATGCATATATTGTATTTATGTACATAGATGGTTCTTATCAATGATTATCATGTATGTGTTATACTTGTTAATGTTTACTTTATTATATTTGTTAATGTTTATATCTTTGGTTTTATTCTTTATTGTCGTTGTGGGGATGTAAGTCACGTAATGACTCCTCGTGTACCCCAAGGGATGTATGTGTTAGTGAATCTACTTAAATGAAATTCATGTCATGACTTAATGTGTTTTACATGTATGTTATGCTAACTTAAAAAAAAAATTATGCAGTAATTATTGTTTAATTGTCCTTTGGGGTTCGCACGACGAGGCGTTACAACATGGTATCAGAGCATAGGTTCATACACTGGGCACTATGTGAGCTCACTATGTAACCTTGCGCCTAGACCCTTGAGTCTTGTGTTTCACTTTTCTATTGTCATTGTTGTGAACCTGAGTTCTTCTGTTAGTTGGTGTCAGGTAGATGGTGCAGGAAACTGATGGGAAAGGATAGGACCCTCGGTGTAGTGCGCAATGCACCGATATCCTTCCTATCGGGGATGCACTATGGACCCTTGTATCATTGTATGATGTAGTTTACAGTGATGTGAATTTTTTTGTGTGCGAATATGTCATGCGTGCGTGGAATTTTTCCTTTTTGTTGGCCTTGAGTGATGGATTATGTTTTTCTTGAATCTGTGAAGGTGTGAAATTTTGTCTTTTGTTGAAATTGTTGTGAGATTTAGTGTTGAATAATGATTGAAGTGGAGTGCTTTGTGTAAAAATGATGATGTTTAATGAGAATATGTGTTGGTGTGGATAATTATGATGCGTTTTATGGAAATGTGGCATATTGAGGGTAAAGAATCCTCTTGAATGTTTAGTACTAATGTGTTATGTTTCCACCTTAGTTTATGATTTTCAGGTAGTCAACTTTAAATGTCAAGGATGGAGGTAATTAATTGGCTATGTTTAACATGTGGACGTAATACAGTGTGTGCATTTGATTAGTAATTGTATTGATGATCATTTATGATGTTTCACTAATGATAGTGTGTTAGAAGGATGATGTCGTATCACTCATTTGTGAGAGGCATACTACATTACAATTCCCTCTACACTAGGATGATTTGATATATATATATATATATTGTGCACAACATTTGTTTGTATGCAGGGGTGCAGGAACTAAGCCTTGATTCCACCTGCATTGTTAGGACAGGGCGAGCATCATAACACCCAATGGGATTGATGTGGAAAAATAGGAGCTGACAAGAAAGTTTCCCCAACCCAGTTCATCACTAGTCCTTGCGTTTAGAAAATTAGTCTGGTTGCAACCCCATCACCACTTTTGTTTTGGTATCATTTCTTTATTTTTGTTGTGTTTAATTTTCATTGCTTACTTGGTGACATTTAATCGATGATTTGACTTGTGGTGTTGATGTGCTTATGATTGTTAATATTATTGTTAGTTTATGGTTTGTGCTTGAGTTCAACTTCCAGGAGTAAGTCAATGCCTAAGGGGGCGAGGATGTAGTGCCCATCCATTTCAGTTGCTCCTGCCATTCAAGTAAGTTGACTGTTAGGTGGTTATGTCGTTTTCGTGTCTTTGAGTAGTGTGATAAGTTGATTTTGAGATGTCTTGATTTCGTGAGTATATTGTTGTCATAATTTTGTGATTTGGTAATATTGTATAGTTTTGATTATTTTAATTAATTAAATTAAAAAGGATTAAAAGGGCACTTAATTTAGTTGGGAAGTGAAATTATAACTGAATGAACTACATTTAGTAAATGATATGATAACTATTTTGGATGGCTAATTATTAAATTAAAATAATAAATAAAAGAAGTATGAGTAATTATTTAAATTAAACAATGTGACGAAATAAATTTTAATAGAATATTAAAAATAAATAAATAAATAAAGATAAGCATTATGTCCAATAAATCATGAAGATAAGATTTAAAACTGAAGACGAAAATAGAATAGATGAATAATATTGTGCTAGAGTTAACTCATTAAAATATCGAAGGTAATATGTTTTCTTTTAAAATTAATAAATGGCAAGTTAAGATTTTGAACAGAAGATAAAAGCAAGGAAAGGAATTGGAAAATGGAAAGTGAATAGTTTATTGCTAATTAAATAAATAATAATAAATGATTGTGATAAGAACACTGTTGGGAAAACGAAAGGAAAAGGATGGAAAAATCTCTCTCTTGGATCATGCCATGATTTTTCTTTGGACCATTCAGCTTCAATGGATCTAAAAAAATTCCTGGGAGATATATTGATACACAGAGAAGTTATAGAGAGGAGGATGGGCATTCAGAGGGGAAGGAGATCATGAGAATAAAAGAAAATTTGGGGGTGTTGATGGAGGCTACGCCTCTTTCGGGCCTGAAACACGTTTAGAGAATACAGAGTTTGAAGAACATAAAAGAAAAAAGAAAAAAGGAAGAAGGATCCTTTTGGGAGAGAATCATCAGATTTCTTGAGATGGGGAAGCGTTCCATTTTTGGGGGGGCGTGCAGTAGATTGGAGGTGGAAAATTTGTGGAACATTGGAAGAATAATTGCAGGGGTTTTTGCAGGACACAATGGGTGCAACAGATGAGTGATCTCGTCACTGGATCTCCATCTTGCCAAGTTTCGGGAACTAGGTTCCATCGTTTCTAAATTTTAATTCTGTTTTTTATATGAATGTGTCGAATGTATACCCTATTTGGAAACCAAAAGTCACTTGCTCATTTATTATGATTTGAACGAGTAGAACCTACTATCGATGCTTTAAGCTTGAGATTGGATTTGAAATGCATGACTTGTGGTCTGCCTGTAGTCTAATGCTATCATGCCATTTGATGAATCTGGATTTGATTCCATTCCAATCGTTTGTGTTCTTTGTACTTGGCTGGATATCGTTTCCTTGTGTTTGGAATTCAAATTTCTTTCATTCTTCTATTTGAGATTTGTTTACCTCCTCTCTAAGCTTGGTGCGAGACTCCCATCTTCTTTAGATCGCTACCTTACTAGCAATGGATCCTTGGGGAATAAGATTCACTCTGAGCATTTAATATAAATCTCCAAGCATTCGATTTACATTTTCCTTAGCATGTTGTTACTGGATCGACGTCTCTCCATTAGTGTTGGTCATTTGATACATAACCCATGCCCATCTTTCAGACTGTTATATTTAGCATCACCGATACTTTCCTTGAAGTTAGCGGTACCTTTGCAAGATATTCTCCATGGGATTCTTCAAGTTTTGGCCAGTTGCAACCAACCGTAGATCTATTTCTTTGTTTCTGTGAGCTACATTGTTAACTTCTTGAAAACTTCTGGTAATTTTCCCTTGGCAGTTGATACCTTGTTTAACTCCTCCTCTTTTCCTTGCATCGTTGCTTTGGTAGAAGGTTTAAATATTCTTTCTGATTCATTGTCAATCTGTCTTAGCCGCACTTGAGCATAATAGAAAGTTTAAAGGGTTAAATATTCTCTCTGACATCCTGTCTCAGCTACGGCGCTTGAACATAATAGGAAATTTCAAAGGTTTAAATAACCTGCTTGATTCTACTGTCAATCTGTCGCAGTTGCTGCACTTGAAAATAAATATTGTAAATGTACGAGAGCTTACCTTTGATCGTGGTGAAGTTTAACTTCCAAACTTCAATTTGAGCGTGTCTCTGGAAACTTTCCACCAAACTGAAATGTGTCTAGTTCAAAAAAAGAAAAGTTTTACATTATTTATCCTACTCTTAAGTCACATATTTGCACCTCACCTTTCTCCTTCTCTTCCGTCTTGTGGATAACATGTGAGATTTGATAATAATGCAAGTAGGTGGCGATATTTCCAAATTCCAATATTCATTTTCTAATATGCTTGGTAACCTGCCTTAGTTACAACATTTGCAGTTGAGGCGTTGTACATAATTAAATAGCCTCCCTGAAACCATTGACCACCTTTCACAGCTGCAACTTTTAGACTTGCAAAGGCATAGTAAATTGAATAGACTCTTCGGGTCCTTGGTCAATCTAGCACAGTCGTAGCACTTGAAATCTATAGGAAGTTGTTAAGGAAAGAATAATTCAATTAACGAATTTTAATAAATGTTGAATATTGTAAACTTAAGTAGGTATTTTATATATACATTTATATATTTTGGATTACTCATTTTCTCTAAATGGTTTATGATCATTAGTATTTGTAATTTATAATTGTGATAGATATATAATTTTACCCTCTATAAAAGATAAGGTTAGACCAAGAGAATGTAGGTCAAATATGATCATCACTCTAAAAAGAGTATGTCATTCTTGAATATTTTTAATTTCTGATTTCATGTGTGTGATCTTTATTTAAACTTAAAGTGATTATAAAAGTATCTATATGTATGTTTTTATTGTGTTGGGATAATAAGAAAAGTATGTTGGTTTTTGGTTTGGGAAGAATTTACTTAGTGAATTATATTAGTCTAATAATTTATTAAGAAGTCTACACTTGGTAGTTGCAATATTGATATAGTAGTCCTGAATAAGTACTTGTGGTTGGAACATTAGTTACATTTCGTTAGTTATTTAATCTAGCAGTTAAGATAAATTGATTAATTAGGGGAGTAATGGTTAGAGGGAAATGGTATATTTATCTTTTGGGATCATTGAGGGGTTTAGTATATGGTTGCATTTGGTAATCTTGTAATGGGTGGTTGTATTGAACTCCTTAATAGTGGAATTGTGTATATTATAATTAATTGGCACCTTTGGTCATATTGTAGTAAACTCTATTTGTCTTTATTTTGGTACTTTTATAAATTTGCATGGACGAAATAAATTGTTCTTGAATTGAGATTTTGTTCTTAATTATTTCACTTAGATTGTTAGTGAGGAGATACTTTATGACAATCCGAGTCTCTAATAAATGAGGGTCTTATATGGATTGTTATTTAGAGCTTTGAGATTGTAATTGGTTTGTTTGTTGAGTAGATTGGTTTTGTTTAGATTGAGAATGTGAATAGATAATTGTTGTTGTTGCCATGTTGTTGATTTTATGAAGGTGATTTACGTACCACACTAAGGGTTCTTGTGAGGAGAAAATTGGGAGTCTCCATGGAATGCCTGTAGTTGGTGGCTTTTTGGTTTATTAGTGATTTTGTGAATTAAAGGTTGATGCTGCTGCGTTTCCTATTTGAGGTGTGACACCATTGTGATTTGTGGATGGGTCTTGATGAATCTTCATTTTTGTGGCTTTTCTGAGTTAATCTCATTTTTGAGGGAAATTTTATCCTTGTGTTGGAATTATTGGGGAAAAACTCTTGTTGCTTCATTTCACCCTCATTTGTGGATTGTCGTTCTTTGGCTTCTAGAGGCTTGAGATGAATTGTTAGTTGATGTTCTCTCTTTATGTGCCCTAGATGTGGCAAATGTTTTGGTTCATGATTTTGGCGTTAATAAATTGTTGAGACTGATTGTATATTTATAGCCGAGATGGTATTATAGCTTCTCTGTTGGTCATGTTCTTGTTATGTTGTACAACCCTTGGTTTGGTTTGATCATTGGGTCTCTAGGGAGAGTGGCTCCTCATGGGGGCTAGCACCCCGTTTAAGGGGAAGGGCACAGGATAACCCACGAGTGAGTTAGTAATCAAGTGAAAATCTAATAATTAACTTAGGAGGTTTGGGTAGTAATATCATTATAAGATTTAAAATATGGATGCCTTGTCTTCATTAGTGCTTCTGAGACCAATGGAGGCGAGAGAAGGTCATAGTCCGGCGGGCGTGACCCTACGTCTTCTGAAGGTTCGCTCATAGTCTTATGGACCAATGCCTCAGTTGGGAGGGAAGGGCTAGAATAATATAGATGGGACGGTGCCTCAGGTTGGGAGGAAAGAGCACATGATAGCCCATGTAGGGAGTGCGATGACACTCTCCCCTAGTTGCCCAGGTGATTTATTTTATTGTGTTCCTTTGGAAGTATGTTATGGGAGTTGCTTTAGATTGTGGTTGAATTGACTTATATTGATTTATGGAGTATTGCCTTGATACATCTTTGGTGTACTTTGTGGTCTTGTATGATCTCATTGATATTTGACTTATGACCTTGTACTCTTATGGTACTGTGAAATGATGTTATTGTATTGTTTAATTGCAATTTGGAATTGTATTATGTTTATTAATTCAGTTTGATTTGGAAGTGTTTCATGATCATCCTTTGGTTACTTGTTTACTGGTCATTGCTTTGATTTATGTGATAGATTTATGACTTTAAGTTATTATGTTGACTCTTGGATGTTGTTGATTTTGTCATTGTAATCCTTGAGTTTTATGATACTTTTGTATGACGTTGAGTCTTGTGGTTCCTTGTTTGGATGTTCTTGTTTGAGGTCTCTTTCTTGTCAGCTCCTTAGCACGGGGGGTGGGTCTTCGGACCCACATGGTCGGGTGGAACGTGCTAAGCACCCCATTGGGTCCCCAGTCAAGGATCGAGAGGTGCGGATTGGTTCTGTTGCGGCGACCCCAAAGTCGTATCCATCTTGGAGCCAGTTATGATACTGTGTATGCATCTATTCATTTGTATCATGATTTTGGTTGTATGCTTTCCGTTCATGTTTGGAAACAATGTTGTATCATTGTACCTCTAGAACATTGTACTGTAATGTAATGTTAAACTCAGTGTGGATATTGGCCATGGCAGTTGTTATTCAATGTGTTAAGTTAATCATGCATATGTTGTATTTATATACACAGATGGTTTCTTATCAATGAATTATCATGTAAGTTTTACATTTGTTAATGTTTACTTTGTTATGGATTATATCTTTGGCTTTTATTCTTTATTGTCGTTTTGTGGATCTAAGTCACATAATGACTCCTTGTGTACCCCAAGGGATGTATGTGTTAGTGAATCTACTTAAATGAAATTCATGTCATGACTTAATGTGTTTTACATGTATGTTATGTTAACTTTCAAAAAAAAATTGTGCAGTAATTATTGTTTAATTGTCCTTTGGGGTTCGCACGACGGGGCGTTACATACCACAAAGTTGTTGTATTAATAGCGAGTTCTGATCCATTGAAAGAGGTATGCAACAAATTAGTCGATTTGACATTATATTTTCTCTTTTATGGTCTATTATAGAAATTTTTCATGATACTTTTGTGTAGCTTAATTTCTATCTTGATGGTTGCTACAGGTGGTTGTCACTCCAGATCGTGGACTTGGTAATGATGTAAATGTGAATGATGACTATCTGTATGTGGTAAGTTGTTATATTTTGTTATATGTCATTCCACAATTCAATTTTAGTGTATTAACATCTTTACATTTTATTGTATTAGTTGAAGGTCTAAAGTGAAGAGAGGAGGACTAGTGAGTGCGTTCGAAAGACCAGAGAACCAACAGTCACTCCATCTAGCGAAATTTCAAAGGCAGCACGAGATCTATTTCCTTCCCCTAGAGGAAAATGATTGTGTTATGGTTGTTTGTTGTATGCCTATGTGGCATTTTGGAACATAGGTTTTGTACTATCCATATATACGTGAAATTTTATATCCATAATATGGCTCCTTTGTACTAAACCTGTATGGATTTTTTGGATATATTTTATATTCTTTTATCAATATATATCATTGTATAGCCTTACAACTTTTTGATTAAAAAAATATTATTTTCCTACTACCATTCTTGAATGATATCATGCGTATTGTGTAAATAGTATGCTTGAATGTTGTAGGCTTGGATTTTTTTTACATCTAATGCTTAATTAATTACTGTCGATTGCTCAATAAGCTCCATCTAAAGCGTATTGTGGAAATAAGCTCCATTCCTAGTGGTTTGTATCCTTTAGAATGCTTCAATTAATTGTGCCTCACTTATTCGCATGTATGCTTCACTTATTCACATGTATACTTCATATATATTGTGTGTATTCACGTGTATGGTTCATGCTTCCAATGCATAGCAGAAAAAATATTTTGGGGATAAAATTGACAAACCAATTAAGTATAAGAGTTTTTTAAAATGTCGGTAAAAAATCATATTTAAAAAAAATGTAAAAAATTGTAGAACAAGAGATAAAATCTATTTATTTTGAAATTGAAAGGTATTTCCATAACATATAGAGATATAGAGAGAAAATAAAATAAACATTTTAACTAATGAATTATAAAATATAATTTTTTGTATGTTATATGCATATCGTTGATTACATTTTATTTCACATATTTCAAAGTCAAAGCATTACTTCACACTACATAACTAATAACTAGATGTTGATAGATGACAAAATTTCAATTACAATATAATTTTTACAAAGTCAACCTAAGCATTTATGCAATTACTTCACATTGCATAACTAATAAGTAGGAGCAGCTGCCAATTGCATTTTCTTATCATGGCATTCTATGAGGCCAGATTTCTTTGACGTATTTTATCAAATAGTTCACTACCTCAAGTCTATGTTACCACATTTTTCATATATTTCTACCAAATCATTTTATCAATCAATTCACTGCCTTGCTGCTATGGCTAAAAGTCTAAAATAGGTGCTTTCAAACAAGCTATATGGATGCTTGGAAAAAATCCATCAAAGTGTAATAGAAAGCAATAACATAAACAAGGTAGTGAACTATCTGAAAAAATTCTGCAAAGAAATGTGGTCTCATGGTGATGGAATGTTGTGACAAGAAAATTTGCTGGATTGTCATGGCATTCCATCACCATGAGACCACATCTCTTTGAGGCATTTTTTCAAATAGTTTACTACCTTGTCTATGCTACCACATTTTTCATACATGTCTACCAAAGCATTTTATCAAACAGTTCACTATCTTGCTACTATGGCTAAGAGCCTACAACAAGTACTTTTGGACAAGCGATGTATGCTTGGAAAAAAACTATCAAAGCATAATAGTAAGCAAAAGCATAGACAAGGTAGTGAACTGGTAGCATGCAATGGATGCTCCCATGTTTTACAAATGATGAGTGGGCTCAATTTATAGGCTCCTTGAATACAATTCAATGGCCAAGATTTATTTCGAATCAACGACCGAGATTACAAAATAAAACCCTAATTTGGGTTTGTCACAACTAACTACCTCTCAACCAATGAGAAAATTACATTTGGGGACACTTGTCCTTCTGCTAAATATAAACCAACAATAAAAAGTTGTTGCATTATGGAGTGTCAGGTTCATTGAACCTAAACATGCTAGCTTGGAACAATTTGATTGGTTGTAAGATGACGAGGCACCATCTCAGCGTGTTGGATGTCCCCCTTGATCACTTTGTTCTTTTCCATGTTCTTGCCTTAGAATATCTTTCTTTGCCAATGAATGTGTCCTTTGTGATTGCATTTGAGGTTTGGAAGTCTTCCCTTGGAGCAGATGTCTAGACTTAAAGTTATTAAACTTTTCTTTCCTGATTGCTTTTATTAACCAAATTTTGAAATTTTATTCTCCAAGGTATCAACACTTAGCCAATTTTCTGAGTTTTTCTCCCAAAGGTAAGAATACTTAGCCAATTTTTGAGTTTTATTTCCTCCTCTTGGCTAGGCGGACTCTACTTGTGGCTTTTCCAAGGTTGGGCGGACTTTACTTGTGTCTTGCCACTTCTTGGTGGACTTGGCTTCATTCTTGACATCCTCACTTCAACCTTGGGCAGACTTCTTCATGTGCATGCCATTGTGCAAGGAAAACTTCATCAAGTGCTTGACATTTTCTTTCTTGGCCTAAGGAAGACTTAAAGAAATGTTTTCCATCTCCTATTTTCAGCTTGGGGCAGACTTTAAGTTGTCTTTGCCATGTGTACTTTGAGCTGGGCTGACTTTACATTATCTTTTCCATGTATGCTTTGAGTTGGGCGGACTTTACCTTTGTCTTGGACAAGCATTATTCAAGCCAAGGGAAAAATTGATAGCAGTTTGGACATAGCTTTTCTTTCCCAAGTGGAATTTGCATCATCTTGGATATTTTCCTTGACCATGGGCATGGCAGACTTTGCTTGTGCCTTGCGAAGATTGGGAAAACTTGCTCTTGACTTATACCTACTTATTTTCCTTCCAGGAAAAAACTGAAAAAGGTTATTGTAGAGGGGAACAACATGATCCCATAGGCTCAGACAAGAAGTTTCTAAGTGTCATGGTGTCCGAGTAATGACATGCTGAAGTTTGCAGCCATTTTACACTTCAGACTCTTACGAGATTCAGCCGGTTGAACGTAGCTCAAAGCGATTCAGCGCATTTGGGTGCAAAATAGGACCATTCCTAACGTAAACATACCCAATTGGAATCATTGGAATAGATTTTTTGGCCACACAAGTTGCATAACGAAAGTTGCACCACTTTGCAACTTTGTACTACTTGCATTTGACAACTTTTTCCCCAAGAAAAATCTCGCCACCATAGGAAAACGCCTTTGAGATAGTAAAAATGGAGAGAGGTTATTGTAGAGAGGCATAACGTGATCCCATAAGATTAGATGAGAAATTCCTAAGCATCACGGTATCTAAGTAATGACATGTTGAAGTTTGTAGCCATTTTGCACTTCAGACTCTTAAGAGATTCAACCAATTGAACGTAGCTCAGAGTGATTCAACACGTTTGGGTGTGAAAGAGGACAATTCCTAGTGTGAACGTACCCACTCAAAAGTGTTGGAATAGTTAGTTTGGTC
>VDFB02198904.1:0-26990 GCA_007258455.2 Sequoia sempervirens | reverse complement strand
ACAAAACAACATTCACTACCAAGTGGGGAATGTTTTGATATGCAAAAATTCCTTTCGGCCTCTCAAATGTAGGAGCTACCTTCCAATGAGCAATGGATATTGCTTTCAAGGAATTGATCAATAAAATCATCTTGATCTACCTGGATGATCTTACAGTATTCTCCAAGCATAAGGATGATCATTTTGATCTCCTTGAAATGTTTTTAAAAAACTCCAGGAGTTCGGGATATCCCTGAACCTAAAAAAAAGTGTTTTCAGAGTGTCACAAGGAAAACTATTGGGACATGTAGTGTCCAAAGATGGAATTGCAATCAATCTGGAGCAGGTGAAGGAAATTAGAGAGCTCCCCCTACCAATTAATAAGAAGGGAGTTTAGTCCTTTCTGGGAAAGGTAAATTTTGTGAGAAAATTCATTTCTAACTTTGCAAGAATAATTAGACCTATCACCCTAATGCTCAAAAAGGATTAGTTCTTCAAATGGACAAAGGAAGCTAGAGAAGCCTTTGAGAAGTTTAAGGACACTATTTCTTCGGCTCCTATGCTGGTGAATCCAAACCTATCAAAGGACTTCATAATGTATGTGTTCAATAGCAAATCGAGCATCGCTACTGTTTTAACCCAAAAGGATGATAAAGGAAAGGGAGAATATCTAATAGCATTTTACTCTCGAACCTTAAAGGATTATGAGATGAACTATAACTTCATCGAAAGGCATGTGTTTTCCATTGTTATGGGGCTCAAGAAGTTCCAAAATCTCATATCTTGCAACAAGGTGATTGTATATGTTATGTATTCTAGTGTGTGTGAGTACATCATGGAAGGAGAGATCACCCAAAAAAGGGCCAACTGGATCACTAAGATCCTCGAATATGATATTGAGGTCAAGCCCACAAAGACCATCTGAGGAAGAGGACTATGTGAGTATTTGGCACATGACAAAGAAATGGTAGCTAAAGAGGAGCAACCCACGCTTGTTCTAATAAATGAGTCCAAGTCTGAAGGCTGCTAGAGCAAATAGAGTAAGATTCATGCATACCAAAAAATATCTATCGGGGCTTCCTTCTCAGAAGAGAAGATTGTATAGAATACAAAACAATGGATATGCTCTTATTGAAGGGGTCCTTTTCAAAAGGAACTTCAATGGAATTCTTCTATGGTGTGTCACCATAGAATAGGCGAGGAAAATTCTTGACATTTTCCACAATAGTCCCGCAAGTGGACATTTTTCTGCAAAGACCACTGCCATCAAAATTATGTGTGTTGGATATTTCTGGCCTACACTATTCAATGACTCACACTCTTTGGTTAAGACCTGCAAGGAATTCCAATTCTTCACCAGAAGAAGGAAAAACTCAGCAATGCCCCTAAATCCAATAGTGACTGAGGAACCTTTTGCACAATGGGGCCTTGATTTTGTCAGGATGATTAATCCCACCTCTACTGTTGGACACAAATGGATCCTCATAGCTACAGACTACTTTACCAGATGGACCGAGGCCATGCCCCTGAAGAATGCAACGGAGGTAGAGATTGTGAATTTTCTTGATGAACTAGTAACGAGATTTGGCCTGCCAAAGAACATCATCTCCAATAATGCTAAGGCTTTCTTAGGCTCAAAGATATGTCGATTTGCACTCAATCATGGAATATTCTTAAAGACATCTTCAAACTACTACCCACAGGGAAATGGCCTGGCCGAGTCGACTAATAAAAAAATTATTCTGACTCATTAAAAGAATCGGGTTAGAACATCAAAGAGAGTGGCACAAGAACCTTCAGGCAGCACTCTGGGTAGACCGCATAACTCCTAAGCAAGTCCTCAAGACTTTGTCATATGAGTTAGTATATGGGAAGGAAGTGCCATTTCCCATCTCCATGGAGATTCTTGCACTTCAGTTGCTCAAATCCCTAGAGGTTGAAGAAAACAGAGCCATGGAGGTCCAATTGTCTAAGTTGTTGGAGATACAGGAAAAAAGAGAAAAGGACCTGACAGCCATGAATAACCGCCAACAGGTGGTTAAAAGGTGGTTTGACAAGAAAACCTCCAACCAGGGTCTAAAATGTGAAGACCTGGTGCTAAAGTTCAATGAGAGGGCGGCAAAGCTTGGCCAACATGGAAAATTTGATAGTCTGTGGGAAGACCCTTTTAGAATAATTCAATGCAAGCAACATAACGCATTTGAATTAGAAAATATGGGTATGTGCAGGATCATGATGGGCCAAAAAGTGGTGATATGATGGGCATGTGTAGGGTATGTGGCTAACGACTTTTTTTAACCTAAAGTTGATGAAACGAAAAGGGTTTTTTAAAGAGATTCTCAGCTTCCACCTGGACAAATTATGTTTACTTTAATTTAATAAATAATTATTATTCCATTTTCTATTTAAAGCACGTGAATTAAAGTCCCACATTGATAGGGTTGATTGAAAACATCTATAATTTTTCTCAAACGGTACTCATTTTTTGAATTCATAAAACAAGTATATATCCTATGCTCTCAAGATAACTATAGGATTAAAAAAAATGAATTTCTATGAAGTTTTGACCAAGTTTAAGGTGGTTAGACATACGTTTTTATATTTTTAAAAGTTGTAATAAAAATTAAATTAATTATTTACTTTGAAAAAACTACAAAAAATGTGCATCAGCATCTGACATGAGTCCTCTACTATATCTAAAATCTTATAAAAAAATATATTATCATTTTATTGTAAGTGATCCTACCAGCTAGTGGCTTCAGCAATTTTTGGCCAACTAGACACTCCAAATATTTTTTAACTAAATTCCTCACTGGCACCTATAGCTACTTAAAACCGAGGAATTTAAAGATGATGTAAACTAGAGTTTCTTTTATAAAATCTTTGTCTGTAGATTCTGGGGATATTTTTTTAATTTTTGAATCGACAGAATTCTTTTTCCATCTCCCTAAAATTAGTTTTTTCGTGAAAACAACATTTTAAAAAGTGACTTCACTATATAACGAGTAACTTTTTTCCATGGAAGGATAAATTCTAATTGAATTCTAGATTTGTGTTACTGATATCTAGTTTCCACTTCATAGAGGTTTTTATTGAACATTTTTTCTTTAATCAGCTTCAAAGTCAAACCAATTACAATCTGGGACATAGTGCTGTACTCATAAATACAACTTTTTTGTATGTATCAAAATTCAATTTTTTCTTTTTGTTGATCAAGGACTTAAGACCGTGCACCTATATTTTCAAAAAAATTGACAATCTTCTATTTTTCCACATGTCCAGAACAAAGAGTTTGATTTTCGGTGAAAAACCTACATTCACAAGAAATAAAAAATAAAAAATAATAATAAAGTTAAATTTATTTAAAATTATACTTTTTGGGAAACTTATAATAAGGAATACATACTTACAAAAAATAAATTTTAAATGAATTCATTCGATCCCCCAAAAGGTAAATCAAAGTTGTTTTATCAAGAGATTTTGATAGGTGTAAAGGAGACTCCGCTTTTTTATAGTATGTATTATTATTTAAAACTAGTGGTTTTATCCAATGGGGTTTGTTCTAAGGTGGTTTTGATCTTCAAACCCTTCAATTGAATCTTTTAAAATGAAAAATTTTAAAGGCTTCTAAATTCATTATATTTTCTAAAATATGATTTTAGTAAAATGTAATCTCCCAAAAATTGTAAAATCAAATTTTGTGGGATCACCCGTGGTTAGTGGTCATTGACATCATATTTCTTATTTTTCCTCAAAAATTTAAGTACCATTGCATTGAAATTTCAAATTTTTACTCAAATAGATTTATTTTCTTTTTAAATAAAACTAGTAGTTTAGAAACTACATTCAATTTTCTACATATTATATTCTTACATATTTTTGAAATAATATAGATAACTTATTCAATTTTTTATGTCAAGTTGCCTAACTCTGATTTTTTTGAATTTTTTGCCACTTAAGGGCCTATTTTTTCCATGATCATCCTACACATACCCATATGGAGAAAGAAGCATTGGGGATTCCAGTTAATGGAATCCACCTCAAATTGTTCAATTAAGCTTCGTTAATTATTTTTCCTTTGTAAATATGTAATTATGGTAAATTTTCTTTTGTTCTTTTGTTTGGCCGGTATTTCCAATGTAGAGAAATGAACCCATATGAAAAAATTGAAAAGGAACTCAAGAAGTAGAGAAACAAAACCCATAATGTAGGAAGCAGATTGCAAAGAGACAAAAATTTAATAAAAGTTGTATATTCATTAGATGGTTTCATATACTTCGATATTACACTTCCAAAATGGCTCTAAGGCAATACTTTTCAATTATATCTACATATACTATGCATTTTTTTCAAGTATAACCATTAAAATCCTTTCTAGGAATATACACAAAAATAGATGAAAAGTGTTGATTCTTAAAATGAGAAAAGGAGAGTTCATTCTTCAAGCAAGAGCATCAGCATTATCAATGGCATCTAGAACAAATTCATTAGTAGGATCATTAACAAGAGCAACAGGATAATTAACAACAGCAAAGGCGTCAATAGCAGCAACAGCCAGTGGTGGAGGATACACCAGGTCCCTGAAATTAGTATACCACTCCACACCGTAGAACAACACCATGTGGCAGTGTAGCAAGAAGTGGTAGGCATGAGTAACCCTCTGGCGGTGCTCTTCATGCGTTAGAATGTGGAATCCACTCAGGAATGGCACCCATGGCACCACTGCATCTTCTTCGATGTGTTTGCGGAGGTCATTCATCGTAGGAAGACCCAAGCCATACACCGCATTTGCCACAATTTCTTCAAGGCTGCCAAGGTAGCGCTTTAGGAATATTTCCAATGTAAGTCACAGGATCATCTGCTTAGAGACCTGTATATCAAGTAAGGATGCAACAAAATGAGAGAAAATGTCGATATTGACCCTATACTTGTCTTCATACTCTATGCACAGTCCCTACCCAGTACCCACTTCATTGCTATGATAGCCAACAAATTCTTTTTCTTCGTCATTTGCTTCAAACGCCTGTTAAAAACTTCACCTAAAAAAAAATTTGTGACTTATTACTAGTGAGCCTAATTGGAGTATTCATGATGCCTAATTCTACCCCACTGCCCAAACGCTAATTTGTCCCAATCACTAAATGCAATTTTGTCGTTGCCTTTGTGTCTATTTATAGAAATAGCCAAGATATCTAAGTGCCATAAGCATGATGCTAATCAAGTATTAACTTGAAAATCCCACCAAGAGCCAACTCGAATTTCCCACCCACTTGCATCTGCTATGTATGAATTGTTGCGTGCGAAGTTAAGTAATTAAGTAGCCAAAACCGATGCTAGTCCTAGGTAGTAGTCTACATGGCCAAGTGCTTATGTGTCACGTCGCAAGCATTTTCCAATTTCCAAGGAGGAACTCAAATCTTTTCAAGTACTCATTGCATCTTTGGCTTAATCATTCTTTTTAAGATATTAATTGCCAAGCATGCGAAAGGTTTTATACGCATTCAATCATTGGCTCAATTTCCCAAGAAATCGCACTATAGGACATGATGACTAATTGTCATTATGAATTCTTGTCTTTTCAAAAGGGCAAGAAATTCATTTCGCATGAGCTAAGGAGCTGGCAATACATGCCAAATTTAATGCATAAAGGAAATTGTGGTCTATGACTCCAAGTAAGAAAAAGCTAAGTGTTGCATGTGAAAGAATAACATTGTGAAAAGAGTTTTTGAGTGAAGAATTATTGAAGAATACAAGTGAATTGCAGTAGGTTTGAGCATCACAAAAATCCATAGCACCCTAAAATGGCCCAAAATCCTCAAATGGAAATGCAAGGAAAGTTGATCCAAAGCTTGTTTGATGCCATGTGCGTGGCACCCATAGCCAATAATTTTAGTGATACCTCTTATGCTTCGCTTGGATACTAGAGAAGCTGAAGTGGATTCGTACGCGGGCCGCAGAAAAGTAGAAAACTCATAGGGACTAGACCTAGATAATGGAAGAATGGGATAACATTCATGATCCCACCCTCAAAAATAACCCTAAGATTCTTAGGGAAGTAGCTTTTGAAAGAATGAAAGTGGCCACTAATGAACGTCAATTGGCATACAAGCTATGGTCCTGTTGTCTCTCACAATATATGGTCCCTTTTGTGCATTATTGCCCAGAGCTAGTTCATGAGGGCATTCAGCATTTCAACCTAGATACTAGTGCTATTGAAGTTTAGGATCTGAGGGTTATAATTAATGAGGATGCTATCAGGGACATGTTGTGCATCCCAAAAAGGGGCTCTAGAGCATAAAGGGTGGATTCGTTTACTCCAAAAAAAGGGGACGATTTCTAGAGAACTAGAGATATTGCTTTGGATTTTTATAACAAAGAAACCCGAAGGCCTCACAAAGATTTGGAAAAGTTGCCACAAATTCCAGTCATGCACAGTGCCTTTAACATAGACTTGGAGGAGGCCTTCTCTATGATGGATTTTTTTTGTAGCATGGACAAGGAAAAGTTCATTGAAGCATTTCAATTGGGTTTGGGTTTTCAGCTGAAAAAAAAACATTTCTTATTTTGGTATGACTTTGCAGAAGTCATTGTTCAAGAAATGATGAGCCACATTAAGGAATACATAACACAGCATAAGTTCAGGTTTTCTTCTCTCCTTGCTCATATGTTTTTACAACAGAACCCTAACTTCTTTAAAAAACATATGAGGTTAGCTATTTTTGATGAGAAGGGAGCCAGAAGGCCAATTTCTATATGGGCTCCCCTCCTTTTTGCAACATATGACTATTATGCATTCTCGAATTACTTCTTGACTCCAATTTTGCAAGACTTTAGCGAAGATAGCAATCTTTATCGGCTTTCTGCCAACCAAACAAGGTGGATGCAAAGTTTCACTCCTAGATGCGACTGGTTTTTCGGAGAGTGTTTCACATTCATTAGAATTTGTGGCTTTACTGAGGAGCCATTCCAAATTCTAGCATGCATCATAGATTAGGTGTTGGCCCTTGGGATGTTCTGAAAAGTATCAATTATTGATAGTAACTTTTGTGGAGGGAAGAACAAGAAAGGTTTTTTCTTCTGCCCTTTAACTTTCAAAATGGTGGTAATGGCAAGGAAGCAAACACATAAGCTACTAGAAGCAGAGCTAGCTCATCTAGGGCCAGTATTGATTTACAACAAATGGAAATATAACCCCAACAATGACTTAGCAAACATAAATGTTTAGGTAACTCACATCCCTGGCCTTATTGGGAAAAGTAGCGGAATCCCCTATCAGAACAGGATGATCTATTTATAGACTTGGTTCACATTCCTACAGAGGATAGGAGGCCGACATGGCTCAATTTCTATTCCCTTCAAGGAATTTTAATGAGAAGCGCCAAATGGGGGCCACCCTTTGCAATGAATTGGTCAAGAAGTGGTAGTGGAGTGAGGAAAAGATGAGAGATTTTTGGATTTATCATCAGGAGATCCAATGCCTTGATGCCTCATTCCAAGAGGTAGACAAGGATGAAAGATTTGATACTCTGTTGAATAGAGCACATGATGATACCGATGCAAGCAATGATGAGGATATTGACCTAGATAAGGCTAATAAATATGTGGAAAAGGGAAAGGAAGTGAAGACGACCCCAATGCAAAAAACTAGAAAAGCACGAAGCATCCTAGTAAAACTACTCTGAAGGTGCAGGTAAATATATCATGTTTGGGAGCCTCACAGACATGCACATGGGCCGTGAAAAGACCCAAAGTAACCCAACAACACCCATCAGTTGTCATAGAGGTGGAAAATTCCTCACCTGACAAAAGGCAGCGCACAGATGCAACTTCTAGACAAGGTTCACAGGAACCTACAATAATCCAAGGATCAAAGTCCTCTGCAACTCAAGTATCTTTATCTTCCCCTCTTCATGATTCATGGTCTTTGGTTTCTCCTACTATCTTTGCATTTCCTGTCACTTCAAGTGTCGACCTTTCTTTTTCTTCTTCTATTTTGATGGTCGCTGGAGGTTTCCCCCAATTCTCCCAAGCGGGACAATTTGATTTTACTCCTCTATAGTCCATCTTGTCTTTCATTGCTACCCAATTCAGATCCGCCATTGCTCCACCTTTTACTCCAACCTTGTCAGCTCCGACCCAGCTTGCCCAAAAAATGGAGTTTGTTGTATCTCCACTATCACCACCACTCCCCATGAGTCCTTTCACTACTTCACAGACTGGGCCTTGGTATAATATTATTCCATTATCCCCACTAACAATCTCTCTTTTGAAGAATAAATCAGCCAAAACCACTACTCTCTCATTCCCTTTTGCTCTTCCTCACTGTGCACCCTTCACTAGCGAGCTCATTAGATCATTAGCAGAATTTATGTTAGAGAGCAATAAAACAAAATGAGGGAGGAGGGTCATGGAACGATTAGGCAAAGGGTTGGGGATGAGGATTCTTCAAAGACCAATTTTACATCCTTTGACCCAACATCATGTGTTAGTTCATGGCGAAGTGGAAGAGTCTGACGAGGAGGTTCATGGAATGATTGAACAATTTCCCTAGTTCATTGCGAAGAGGGTTCTTGAGGTGAAAAAGTTGCTAGATAAACTATACACAGTGGTGAATGAGGATTTAATAAGTGCAGGGATTGAAGACCGGAGGTCAGCTACTAGGAAAGCAAAGGAATTCATCTAATGTAATGCAGCCATCCTCCATGCCAGAAATTACTTGAAAATATTGAGTCAGACCATGAACAATATGCGAATGAAGTTCTCCCAACTGACTCAAATAGGTTTGCCTTCACCTTTTCGTTCTGATGATTTAGGTTGATAATATTATTTTGCTTGGCCTCCACCTACGCCCCATATATTTGAATATATTTGAGCCCCTTTTTGAAGAGCTTCATCCGCTATCACCATGTGTCCACCACATGCTCCTCAAATGGATTTTCTACCTTGCTTCTCTACCGAGCTCTTCCTATGTGCCACATAGCATCATTCCATGGGAACTTTTTGGAAGACCCCACAGTCAGCGTTGGTAGCGAAGACTTCTCCACATGTCTTCTCCATAGGGGTTTTCATCGCAAGAAAGGAATAATGAACAGCAGGCCCCGACCTATCACCATGTATCCTAACCGAATTTGTGGGTGAGAGACACATGTATTCATGTGAATTTTCTTCTTCTACATTGGGACCACCGCCATCATTTGTAGGGGATGCATCTGGCTCGAAGGCAGTTGCATTCTATGTCTCAAAATCTTCTATGTTGCAACGGCCTTAGGAAATCATTGCTATAGACATCATTGCTCGTGCTGAAGGAATCTTTTCTATTACTAGCCTTCAGGTGATGGGATGTTTCTTTATGAATACTACTTCTTCTTTCTGAAAATAAGTTTGGAACATACACAAAAAAATGGTGAAAAGACACGAGGCCTTTTGTATTGATTCTCACAAACTATGTCATTGTTGTTTAGCTTTTTTGTTTCTTAGCTATTTGACAAAACATTAAACTGTGCCATTATTGTACTGAGTAGTTTATTTGGAGAACTTCTATAATTTCAATATAAGTTTTCTGATTTAGGCCATGTCTTGGACTCTTCTTTTCAGTAAATGTGTATAGGGGTTATTTTATGTTATTGAATAGATTATTCAGGTTTTCATCTATTATTTTTGTTATTTTGGGACATGCAGATTGTTGAATGGGCTGTTAAATCCCATCCTAAAGGGAGATTTACCATGCCCACACCTACATAATGGCGCATTAACTTAGGTTAGATCTTTATTTTTTATATCAGCTTTTGTTTCCCATTCCAAACCCCCCAACTATAGAAGGATCCAGATTCTTTAAAAACCCAGAGGTCACTCAGTTTAGCACAATTGGTCCCCCATTAACTAAGTTTCCCATAAGGTTGTTGCTTGTCAATTTTAGGCATCAACAATAACAATAGTGCACATTGGTGGTAGCAAGTACTTTAAAAAATATATAAAGCTTTCTAGTAAGGGAAAGAGGCTTACAAAATAATTCAATGTGAGCTAGAATAAAATACCATGGAGATAAAGATGATGACTAAAAAAATGAATTCCTAGAAACCTAACTTTTTTCCATGGTTAATCCATTTCGAGTCAAAATATTCAACCTAGGGAGGCTTGAGAAATATTGATTAATGATATGATTTAGTTTTCTACCATTGTATATTGGAGCAAAAAGTAAGAAAAATTTTAAAAATTCCAAGGTTTGACTAACATTAACTAATGTTTATCTACTATAATTTTAAAATTTAAAATATTCCTAACACTTTTAATATAAATTTATTTAAAATGTATATTAATATTATAAGAAATAAAAGAATACATTATACACTTTAGATATTTAATTAAATATTACTTTATATCGATGTTTTTATGGTTTTAGAACTCAATTTGATTCATTTGGCTCATTATATTAAGTTTAAATCAAGGCATAATTAACCTCAATTTATTATTAATTATCTCCAAATTAAGTGTGAAAAAGGGATACTTTTTCTTACACTATATATTTCCCCCACTTTAGTGAGAGGATGACCCCATGTCAAACTCACTCTAAAGTAGAAATTCAAGACACTTATGTATGTAGCAATAAAAAAGATACACAATCATACAACATCAAAGATCAAGAAGATCAAGCCTAGACGGTTCGATCAACATGGAACACATCTAAGTGATCGATTTTGTTTTGTCGTGCTCATTCTAGGGTAGTGGAACCTCAGTCTTTTCACTAAGTGAGTATTCCAAAAGGGTGGAAAATGAGAGAATCATTTTATGCTCCCATGCCATATCAAAGCTATCCTCCTAACAACTTCAATAAGGCACCACAATGCTAGGCAAGGCTCCATAGGCAAGAAAGGTGTGTTATGCTAAGTAGCCCTAAAATTAGAGGTTTTGAGCTCCATAGGGCTTAGAAAGTTGTGTTGTTAACACTTATGAACAATAATGTTAGTAAAATATTTTTTGTTCAAAGGGGTTTTGCTTATTTTTTGTAAGATCTTCTTTTTATGGAACATCGTGCTTAATGTCTCCAAGAGAGGATAAGTCAATAGTAAAATTTTCACAACTTAGGGAATGTAGTGTGTCATATCACCACTAAGAGGAAAGTCATATAGTAATAAATATCTCACTCTTGGAGGATATCAAACCCAATGACACCACAAAGAAAAGGAAACATCACAAGAATAAAGAAAATCACACCATAAAACATGAAAAACGTCGAAAGATATCATCAATGTATGCACCCACTTTAAAGCAGTTACTAACACCATTGTTGTGAGAAATTGCTTTAAAGTAGCCAATGTTCAATCCTAATACATGAGAGTCTCCTCAGAAAGCCCTATGCTAAGTCACATGTTTCTAAAATAAAGCTACGTCATGAGAAGGAAAGAGGGGTTGCCCCCAAAAATACATAAGGGATCTATGGATTCGAGGTCAGTATATCTTTGCTACAATGTCGATATAGAGCTCTGAAATCTCATCATTCCCCAAATACTCATAGAACTAGAAGAATAATACAAAGAGATTGAAAACAAAGAAAAATCTTTCGGGTCAACATGGAAGAGACCTAAATTTCTCGATACCATGTGTCATCCCCAAAAGGAAAACACAAGACAAATGAAAACGGTAAAATGTTTGTATTACATATATAGAAGATATGGGTATAAAGGAATGCAAAAATAGAGAGAGAGATACATCAAACAAAATAGTATGGGGGATCACATTATGCACATGCAATCACATAAAAAAACATGAAAATGAAAACAATGCAAAAGACTAGCAAGGCACATGCGATTCAACCTATAGCAAGTCGTCTGCATCCCAATCTTGATCAGTATATACAAAAGGTGAACAACTAGCCAATGGAACAATAGCAAGTGCCAAACTAGGACAAGAACCAAGTTCAACACTCTTTTCATCATTTAAGTTCATGGAAGAAGAGAACAATGAATTCAACTCATTATGCACTTGTTCATTGATTTTTGCAATATTAATGTCATCATCTAAATTAATCACAATAGGAGGTCCAATGATAATGTCTCTAGAAGTTTCTTGTTGTTTACATTGTAGTGAGGGTATAGATTCATCATGCATTGCTTCAGGTAAGTTCGGAGTTTGATTTTTTGTATTATTTTCTTCTTTAGTTTGTAACATACAAGGAATAGCATGATGTCTACGCCTATGCTCTCTAGCATTTTAGATTCATTTCAATCTGTTGTCAATTTGTGATTGTGTACAAGTAGGTTTTTTAATCATAGGTTTCTTTTCTTCCCTTAGGGGAGGAATGGAAGGAACCAGGGGAGGTTGCTCAACTTGTTTGAATTTATCTTTAGATTTGTAAACTTGTTTGACTTTAGGAGGCACAACGGGACTTTTTTTATTGTCTTGTGGTCTCTTATAGGAAATGGTAGAAGGATTTATCATAGGTTGCTCTTGGATATTTGGAAGGGCTTTTGATTCAATCATTGGTTTGTCAATGATAGATAGCTCAATCACAAGTTGAGGAATAATTTTAAGGGATAATTTTGTTATGTGTTTTTCCTTAAACTTTTGATATGCTTTGAAAAAATAGTCCTCATGAGGTCTAACAGGTTCAATAGGCTTGGGCCAAAATAAATCCAATGAAAAGTTCCAATGGGAAGGCACAAGATTAAAGCCACTATGATGCACTGTAAAGATCACATTGTCGAAGGGAAGCTTTAAACATTTATGCACAACTGACAAGACAACATTCATGGAGTGAATCCATGGATAGCCTAACTTCACATGAAATTGGTTTGACAATGGGATGATGGTGAATTGAGATTTATTTTTTTTTCATTCTGACCTTTAGAGGGAGATTTATCGAGCAAATCGTAGGGCAAGAAAAACCATTATGTTTTTTTATCCATGTTTTTGGTCTTTCATATGTATCTTGATAGAGTTTATGAAAAAAAAGGAATTCCTCAGTGATCATGTTCTCCACACATATGGCATCAATTAATATCCATTAGTAGGATTGTCATTGATTCTTCCTACTATGTAAAGAGGACCATTGGGTGCATGTTTGGTTATTTCATTTTGTGAGAAAGAAATATGAAGGGGCATTTTGATTTGGCTTGTATGAGGTTGAACTTCAATGATTCCAATCATAGGGTCCAAAGGATTTTCCACATTATCATCTTTTATGTTTTCATCACCCATGCCAATATTCATCACATCATTCTTTGTGTCACTAGCTTTGACAAATGAAATAGTGTGTTTCAGCATGGGATTGATAAATATTTGTAACCTTTGGTTAGGAGTTACAGACGTATTACCTTGATCATTCACACCTCCAATTAGAAGATCATTAGAATCAATGAGGTCTTGCACAAGATGTTTAAGAAGCTTACAATATTCTATATCATGTCCACTTTGTTGATGGTAATGGCAATAAGTGTTTGATCTATAGTCTGAGGGTAATGGTTTATTAGGATTAGGAGCTCTAACAGGAGGTAATGAAAGCATATTCTTGTTCATGAGTTGCAACATGATATTATGAAGGGTATTAGGTAGAGGGGTAAATTTTCTATTCCTATCCCCAAAGGCAAAAGGATTTGTTGTCTTTATATAATCCACTTGGTTATCAACTTGTTGATTTGGTTAAGGGGAATTAAGTTGTAAAAATGCCCTATTATATTTCTTGAAAGGCTGGTAACTATTTTGAGGTGTGGATTCAGACTTTTCAAGATGACTAGGGGTATTTTTCACATCACAACCATAAGTCAAATTCTGATAGTCATGAAAGGTTGTACATAACTATGTGAAGGATGGGAATTTTAACATCTCAAATTTGGTTTGTATTTTGTTTTGTAAATTGGCAATAAACATTCATTGAAGGTTGGAATCAGGAATCTTAATGTTTATTTGTGATTAAAGCATTTTATATCATTTTATGAAATCAGTAACCTTTTCATCATCTTTTTGTTTACATGTCATTAAATCGGCTAGGGTCATCTTGGGACCCATGTGAATGTGAAAGTGGTTGTAAAAGGTGTCAATAAGTTCATTGAATGAGTTTATTGAGTTATTCGGTAAAGAGAAAAAACACACTAAAGCAGTATCCTTCGAGGATCTAGGGAAGAGTTTAGCCAAGAGATTATCTTCAGAGATGGAATCACTATATAGGGTTGTATAAGCAAAAACATGGCTAATAGGATCTCCTCTCCCACCACATTTCTTGAATCTAGGAACTTTTATACCTTGTGGCATTTGTGTTCTCAATATCTCCAGGGATAACGGATTGGTTTTGATGTATTGTGAAGGTTGGCCATTGTTGTTTTGATTTAGGATGAAAATTTATTGTTGAAGGGATGACATGTTTTACAAAAGTGTGTTAATGATGGGATTATTGTTGGTATTGTAAAATGGATGGGAATAAGGTGGAGTAATTTATGTTTGTGGAGGGCAAGTGAATTGTAATTTTTTAAGGGAGGATTGTTAAGGAGATATGATATTTGAATGCACATATCTTGAAGGATTCCCAACAAAAATACCTAAGGAGGTATTGACATGGCTAGTAGGTTGAATGGTTGTGGTAACTTGAGTACTAGTGTATGTAGGAATGGAGATGGGTATTGTAGAAGGAATTGAAGTTCCACCTTGGATTTAAGAATTCCCCAAAGCTTGAGTACAACTAGTCATGGTAGGGATGGTATTGTTAACATCATGCACATTGGTTCTAGGTAGGGAAGTCGTTGGAAATCAAGTATGCGTGTTATGATCCATAGGGGGTTGATTATCAACACTGTTAGAAAAAAAGTTAGAAAACCCAAGATCCACAACGAATGGTGTATTGCAGGATGACATGATTCTTGAACTATGTCTCACAATAGTATTGCTAATAGGACACCAAGTTGTAAATCTCATACAAGTTTTACAAACTCAATGCCAACCCAAAATGGAAAGAGGGTAAAATGCAATGCAATGACCTAGAATGCAATGTGTAAATACAATTTTCATATTCTAAACAAGGTAATTTTCTGATTACACTATGCAAAAACCTAAAAATGAAGTCTTGTAAACGTAATTTTGAAATCACATAATGTACTGAATTTACCAAATTAATCTAGATATGATGAAAGTGATGAAACGAAAATTCTACAAATAGTAACAGAAATTTAAAAACAAAAAACAAAAATGCAAAAATGAATGTTTTAATGCCCCAAAAATTAGAATGTGACATGATCAAGGACTCTTTCACCCTAGGGTGAATGGGTCCTAGATGAGGGTTTTGAAAAAAAAAATACAAATTTTTTTGTGATTTACAATGGTTTCTAGATTCTTGTTTGTTACAGCAAGTTTCAGTTTTATTTTTCTATAAATTCAATGTGAAATGCAAGTGCAAAATGTGATAAAATGGAAACCTAGAAAACTTGGTTTGATATGCAATTTTTGTTTCAATTTTCAAATGCAAATGAATGCTATGTAAAATGATATGCAAGGTGACTGATTTTTTTGTATTTTTTAGATTTAAAGAATGCAAAATATGCAATCCTAAAAACCTTAAAGCAATGCAAGTTAAATGAAAAATAGACACCCTAAATGAGACCTAGTTCAATGCAAAGAGATGCAAATTAATGCAATATCTAACTCTAGGATGAAAAATGAATCCAAAAACCAAAAAATGCAATGATCAAACTCAAGTTCAAAAGGTTGGGTTCACCATAATGAAACATAGGAAAAATAGGTTTATGAAAATGAATTGATGAACAATGGATCTATTTCTCTAGTTTCATTCAAAATGTGTGCTATAGATAATAGATCTGAAAACTAACAAAAATAACCATGAAAATGCAAATCTAGAAAGGTGAGAATGATGTGTACCTTTCACCAAAGATTATTTTTTAGACCTCACTAAGGACTCATTCGCCCTATGGTGATTCAGTTCTGGCTAGGGCTCCTACAAAATGCTTTCTGGGTTTTTTTCTTCTCAGACTACACTCCCAAATTCTAGTTGTTCATTGTCAAAAAGCCAAAAATAAAATATGTAGAATATTTTTCATGATTTGACAACTTTTCTTGCAAATTTGACAACTTTGCAACTTTCTTCAATTTTGCTCTTCAAATGATCTTCAACCTAAAATTTGAAATCACACATCAAAGAGAGAAAAATGTTTTTTGTTAGGGAATGGGGGTTTTCCTTGGTCAAACCCTATTGTGGTAATTAAACCTTGAAATGAAATGAAACATGAAAGAAGGAATGAAGAATGAACAACACCATGTAACAACTCACCAAACCTTATTTCAAACCTTGGAGTACAAATCTACAAATTAGCATGAAGTAGTCTTGATGAATGTAGATCTTGATCATGAAACTTGACATGAGATAATGCCTTTGATATGCTTAAATTTATCTTGAACTCTACATCACCATATTAGCTCAAACAACATGCATGAAGCAAGAAATCTTTTGACATGGAAATGGAATCTTGATTGCTGCAATAATCTTCTATAAATCTACCCTTGAATGCCTTGAAATGCTCTTGAATGCTCTCAATAATGCTCTAGATTGATCTCATGAAGTCACATAAAAAATTTAGGATGCACTTGGTGAAATAACCTTGTATTTATACATATCTTAACATTAATTCCCAAAATTCAAATATCACAAGCTGAAATTGAATTATGGATTTGAAATCATTAAGATACCACCAAAAACATATTTCAAAGAGGGCTCCTAGGTCTAAATGAGGATCGATTCACCATAGGTCGAATGGGTCCTAGGCCACTTACCTAGGACACACATCAGGAGATTGTTAAACATTATGTAAAATCAAGGTCATAGGTCTAAGTGAGGACCCATTCACCCTATTGCGAATGGGTCCTAGGTCACTTACCTAGGACACACATCTCTTAAAGTTAAGTGTTGTGAAATGGCATTTATGATTTTTTGGTTTTATCCCTTGAAAATTGCATTTAATTAGGCTTGGATTTGAATTAAAGGGGGGGAAATTAATTAAAATTAACCTCAATCATTTAATAAAGCCCTAGATTAATGTGAAAGTGTAAAGGTACACCTTAAAACATAAAAAACAAGGCACAATTAAGTCCATTTTATTAAAAAGGGCCCTAAACTTAATGTGAATATGAAAAGCATATTACAACATTAAATTAAGGCATAATTAAGCTCATTTATTATTAATTATCTCCAAATTAAGTGTGAAAAGGGATAATTTTTCCTACACTACACATAGATCATATTTTTATGCCCCAAGTATTCTCTATAAGTTGTATTTATACCCTAGACTCATTAATAAAGAGGGATCAAGTATATTTTATGTTGTATTGAGTTGTGAGGATAATAAATTTTATGTGTCTTAACAAGCCTATTTGATATATAAACCTAGATTTGAAAATGTAAGTTATCACACATATGAAAATGAAAAGTTACATAATAGCTTCAGATCTGAGATTAAGACATATAGAGGAAATTATGATAGAAATTTGGAGGTGATTTGCAAGGTCAAAGGTGTGGGGATGGCCTCCTTTTTTGAATCTAAAATCTTTGAAATGTACATTACAGTCGACACTCTTTCTTTTGTAGCTATCTCTTGTTGAAACTCTCATATTTGACTGACACACATAATAAGAGGGATAATGTTGTATTGTATAGGATATTTCCTAAGTCAAACCCTATTTTGGTATTTCTACCTCCACATAAAACAAATGATGATGATCAAGAGGGCATGCCCCAAGGGGGGAAGAGGCCAAAACAATGATAATTAACTGAATGATAAATTATAAATGACAATGTTACCTCGATGTGAGACCCTTGATGAAGTGATGTCACATAAGTTGTCAAAAAAATTGATTGATGGATGCCTTGATTGCTTGATATACCTGCAAAAAGTTAGTTAATCCTAAAACATAATAGATTGATGTAACTAGCATGTAGAGGATAACTCAATACATCTTCATGATTTGGTATCATTGATCATAATAACTCCTTGCATATAAATTTCTTAATTATTCTTAATATCTTGTAAAATTAAACTCATTTGATGAAAGTGTTGTAATGATGTTGCTAAATTTTCCCTTGAATTACTTTGATTGATTTTAGGGTCTTCAATTTTCTCAATAGATTTTCTAGCTCTCCTTAGGATTTTAAATGATAAAATGACTAGTAAATTTATATGTAATTCTTCTAATTTCCAAAAAATCAAATACTAATGGCCGAAAAATAAAACTATAAATTCAAATAATAAAATACTAACATCAACATATTTGAGTTGTTTCTAAAATGGGTGGATTTAGGACATGGAGTGCCCTAGACCAGACCCATCATTTTTGGGGCCCAAAGTGTTGGGGCCAAATATTAAATTCTTACTTTCATTTCCCTTGTTTGGTTTTCTAAGGATATTCATAAAATGGGCATTTAAATGCATAATAAGGTCCAAGCACATAGAGGGGAGAAAAACCTAGTGTGAATTGTTAAGGGTGACAATTTTTTATGATACATTTAGCCCTCACTTTTGTGAGAGTATGATCTTATGCTCATACTCACACTAAATGAAATAAAAGATGTTGAAAAGATAATATAATGCCAAGTTAAGGTGTGTGCAAGCCCCCAACTTAAGATCTCATCAATCCAAAATATTAAGACAAACATGCACATAAGACTAGAAAAAGGTTCACTCACACATAATAAATTCAAAGAAACAATAATCAATGAAGTACATTTTAAAATATTATACAAAGCATGCACAAAGAAAACACACCATATACAAAGAGTACACACATAATACACAAAGTGCATACACATCAAATACACAAAGTAGAAACACCAAACACAAAAGTATACATTTTAAAGACAAGAAAAATAATATAAACACAATAAAACATAATGTAGACATGTCAAATTTACATCATGCATAATCATATTCCATTCATCCAATAAATCAGGACTTCCTTTAAATTAAATACTAAATCATATTTCATCCTTTTTCTGATTTAAATAAATCAGAAATTTAAGTCCAAAATGTCAACTCACCTAATCAGCATTAATCAGCATAATCATCATCTAATCCTAATCTAATGTTAATCCCATCTCACTTGCATCTAGCCACTTGCACAATAAATCAATTTTATTGATTTATTAAAACCTCATTTTCCCTCAACATGACAAGTCAAACAGGGCATTTATTGCTCTTCTTTCTTGTCCCCACTCAGCATTTATTGGAAAATTTGAATTCAAAATTTCCCCCTCTTGGGCACTCTTCCCAAATCTTGCACACACATCAACTAATCACATGGTGACAAGTGTCCATAACTCATTGGCAGAATATTTAATCCCACATTGGTCCATCTTCAACACTTGGCATTTTGAAAATCTTTAAATAGTGCTTCATCTTGAGAAAATCACCTCCACAATTTCATGCAAGGTGTTCTCTCTTGAGAACATCTTGCTCATCATTTCCATCTTATTCATCATCCTAAGCTTTTGGTCAAGGATTGGGAAAGGGTCACTAGCACATGTGACACCAATCCACTATGAAATAGATATGTATCTTGTTTCTTTCATGCTTTCAATTTAGTTTGATTTGCTATCATGTTTAGGAAGCATTTTACATTATTTCATAGGAGTATTTTGATAAATTTGTAAGTCATTAATCCATGCTTGAGGTTTAGTGTTTGCAGATTTAAAAAAATGCTCACATTATGGCGCTAGAAGGAGGGCCCAATAGCCTACATTTCATTTTTTTTTAATTTTACTGTCATTTTTAACGAATATAAAGTTTTGAACAAAATAGATTTCATATATGAGGTTTTGAATGATTTTGGTATATGGGGTCTTCGAAATCTGAATCCATTAGTTGTGACTAGTATTTGTTTTTTTTAAGTCAGCATATTATGCATTTTCGCCAGCTGTTAGTTTGGTTTTACAGTTAACATCTTTGAAAACAATCGGTGCATTTTGAATCATTTACTGGGAAGTTTTCAAATGGATATATATAAGGCAGTTTCTTTGTTAAAATAACGGCATCAATATTTGTATTTCTAAGCTGCTTATCATTAGGTCTAAAGATGTCTAGATTTTTCGAATCCTATCAATGATGGATCGAGGTGCCATATCCATATGCTTCTGTTATGTTATCAAGCTTATTAATCATTGACGATTTTGTCTATCCCACTTGTATGCACATATCTATGCATTTTTATTCAGGTGAGAACTCGACCTTAATATCAATCTGTTGGCGTGAAACATTCCGTTATACTTGGGAACCATCTTTCAAGCGAACTCTTTTTGTCAAAGTTCTTTTTTGCCTTGGACTCGACTTGGTGATTTGGCAATAAGACTGTGACTTGGAGTTTACGTGGTGCAGGTCTTTCACCACCATTCAACCCAGCGAGATCCATGCAACAAAATAGGTACATTTGGTGCTTTCAATAGTGACTATTTGTCGTCCTTAGCCACTGCTATTCCTAGCTTTGATCCTCCTGTGGGCAGCCTTTCTGTAATTACCAGTGATTAAGAATTTGCTTGGGCGCAGTACAGGAATATGGTTTAACACGCCATATAAGAAACCTACGCTTTATTGGACTGGTACTAAGGCAGTGTGTCTTTCTCTTCTAACGCCATCGAGTTTCCATTGACTCACCATCGCTATTGATCAGCCCCTGATTGAAAGTACGAAGGCATGGAGTAGAATTTACTTCTATCGCGATTAACAATTAGTTCCCCTGCCAATAATTTATTGAATCCTCCCGTAGCTACTTGGCCAGGCTGACACCCATAAAGCTATCTAAGAGATCACCAGCAGGTTCGATAGAATAGTGGATATGATTGACTCGCATTAAAAGCTACGATAGAGAAAAGACTTAGTGTGTTAAAAATTGTAGTTGGCATGGTACCTAGTTGATACGTCCAAACCAACAATCATGAGAAAAGTGCTAGGTTGGAATCCCGATATCCTTGCTTTTAGATATTCTTTGGTCATGACTTGTGCGCATTGTTCATAGCATACTAGGGATCTAGCTGTTGTATACTGTGTAAGGATGCTGGTAAAAGACTCCCCTATTCAACCATAAAAGTATCGGGTGAAGTCGCCTTGCTCTCTTTCTGGAGATGACCGCATACTGTGGCAGTAATACCATAATCACTCGCACAGAATTCGAAGCCTTCATCCAGAAAATTCTTAATGGGCCTTAAATGACAATGGATGATAGAAGAATCACATCAATTTGACTTACATTGATTTATTTCACAGCGAACTTTTCTTGGGCAGTGATCTCTACTGATCTTCTTGTAGCGAACTGATGTTCTCCATATCTATTTGATTTGAGTTTTAATGATTCATTGACAATATGTGTTGCAGTCTTTAATGCTCTGGTTTGTCAGCTGAATTCAACACGCAAAGCCAGTAATTTCATTTAAAGCGCCCATTTTAAATTATCTTTTTTGCTGATGTACATCACTGACAATAGCAGTAGTTGCTTCTTCCTTTACAATATTCAACGAGTTTTGACAGCAAAGATTTTTTTTTTTTTTTGAGACAGATTTCGAGCTTTCCCTTTTGCAGCAAGGTACAAATTTGTTTCTAACTCTTCGAACATTCGAATCACTTGCTGATATTTTAGTGTATTGCTGCATTGATTAGTGACCCAAAACGTTTGGCCAAGCATTAAAATTATCTTGCTGCTGCTTTAATGATCTGTGAAATGTGTTAATGCTCTTTTCTTTGCATGTCAGAACACCATAAAGTTGGATGTGTAGGTATTATAATCATTTTCTTTCTCAAAGATTAATATTGGCTTTGACATTTACAAACAGGATTTGAACATGTACGAGAGTGGTGGTTTGAACATTAATGCTGAGGATTTCATTTTTTATGATTTATTCGCTAACAACATATTTGGAAGAATTTCATACAGCTTGGACTTTCTCAGACTACAAACAGATCACGTGCTAGGCATCTGGGATTTGACATTATTTAGAGAAAATCTGAATTTTGACGTTGATTATCTATAGTATTGGCATTGGGTTGCATTAACTAAGAATTTTGTGGATTTCAGTTTGACTATTAAAATTCAACTTAGAAATTGACTAGCCTTTTGATTTTGGATCATTAATGGGTGATTTAGATATTTGTGAAGTTATCATTAAATTTTTATCATACTTCTTATTGATGATAGTTTTGTACTATTTATAGGTTGATATCAAAGTCAAACATTAGAATCAAGCGAAAGCGAAAGGTGAAAGGTACAAAAGGGAAACAAAGACTAACGGAGGAGGTACAAACAACGAAGGCGAAAAGGTGCAAAGCAAAAGAGGAGGAGGATTTTTGTTTGAAAACACAATGTGTTTTTTAACACTTTAAATGTTTGATCAATACTACTTCACAAAACGAAAACGAAAGGAGGGAAAGATTTTTTTTTCTTTGAAAACACAATGTGTTTTTTAACACTTTAAGTGTTTGATCAACACTTCACGAAATTGTTTTCCTTTTCGTTTTAGAACATTAGTTTTCAATTGGGGCTAAAACGAACAAATTGTTTTTCATTGCAAAGGACTTAAAACGAACCTTAGGACACACTTACTAGATTTCGTTTTGGGTTAAAAATTGAACAAACAATCTTCATATTTCATTTTGGTGCTTAAAACGAATTCACAATTGCTTTGAAGGGTATAAAACGAACAAGTGTTTGAATTGTGTGATTGTCTTTTGAGTCGTATCCTCTCCCCTTGCGCTTCGTGCGATCTAGGGTGCAAGAGAAACCTCAAAACATTTTATTGCTTTAAAACACTTCATTTGGGCTTAAAATTGAACATCTTGTCGAGTGTGGTAGGGCATTTTGGCGTGCATTCTCTTTCTTTGTGCCATCAAAGTCGATCGATTACCGGTTAATGTCTTTGCTGCAACTTTGTTTATCTTAGAGGGCTTTGCCTTGGGGAAAAAGTACTCTGTGACGACTCAGCGGTAACCTCTAAACCAAGTATTTCGGTAAGGATACTCGTGAGGATTTTGGTTAGCGCCATAATCAGCGGTTGGCTCTGGAGCAAGATGGATCGAAGAGGACTCTTGCCGTTGGGTCCAACTCCTCTGACGGAAATTCCTTACTAGAGACCTATGTGTTAGGTACCAAAATCCTTAATCTGTTTGTTGGTGCAAGAGCGGTCGTTCTGAAGCCGCCCCACAATTTTACGGCTTTTAGTAGAGATGGAAAGCATGCCATGGGAGTTTCATGGGTGTTGATGCTTGGCTGCCCTGTATAAGTGAGTGCCGTGGAGGGGAGCCAGTGGGGTCAAGCATCTAACCATCCGCTAAAAGTAGGCGTAGCTGGACTTGTCCAAGTGGGGACTCAACAAACATTGTCTATCACATCCATAGGGCTTGTAATTATTCTTTGTTTGAAAACACGGTGTGTATTCGAAAACATTTTACAAACAAACATTCAACATGATTTCTCAAAATTTCAAACCCTCTTAAAGACAAATATCATTGACTCAATCCATATGCTATTGCTTTCCCTTGGGATTCACGTCCTTAGAGGTTCCTAAGCATTGGATTATACCTCAATTTGTCTTTTTGAGTAAACAATAGGAAAACCCTTGCCTTAAGTTCATTGAATTTCCACATAAAATATCTTGTGGGGTTTAAAGAAATTAAGACATTGGACATCTTAGTTTGAAACCTTAATCAAAGAGAGTGTTTTTGGTAAAATAAAGCCATTAAGCAAAGATAACAAATTGGACCCCACATATGCTTGATATCTCTTGGTCATATTGGTCTTTTGATTGCTCTTAGAGAAAAGTGTGTTCTTCAATACCTTGGCTAGTAAACAAAGTCTCTCTAAGTCTTTTAGGATCAAAATCAAACACTTCATTCACCTCAAACATTTATCAACATCATCCCACAAACAACTTTAGAGCTTTGAAAACATCATTACCTAGACTTGGGTACATTTCCTAAACCAAATCAAAATCATTTGTTTAGTTAGGTGTGTTTGGATGAATCCTTCCACGCACACTTAGTTAAATTATCACCTCTTTGAACAAGTTCATCCTAAGATAACATCCAACATTTTAGGGTTTACAAGTTCATCATCCACATCAAACAATCAAAATCAAAATCCCTAAGTCTAGCATTGATTCAAAGTTCCTAAACGTTCATCATTCATATCATTTACACATTTCATCCTCCATCTCATCATTGATCCTAGAGCACCTTAGAGGTCAACAAAGTCAAAACACAAGGAGAACATGGAATATAAACTTGATCCATACATCTTGGGTAATCCAAATCAGTTAAATCTTCAAAGCCTTGCAATGCCTATCAATTATCAAAGACCATACATGGAATCATTGCCTTCGACAAACATCAATAGAACAACAAGTGTGAGTATGCCTAGTCAAAAGATTGGAATACCTTTTCCAATGATAGATCTATATCCAAACCTACAAGTCCACCAATCGAATAATCAATGCATGAGCCTTGAAACAAACAACGTCATTCCACCAAATCCCTACAAACCAAATGTGGATGTACCAAGTGCATTTTTTCGAAACATGAATCCTAACTCAGAAAACTTTGGAAAAATGATTCCTAATACCAACAATGTTCATCCTATCATCCCAAATAAAAACATTATCCAAAGTCAATTTTCCCATAATCCCATTCAAAAACCACAAGTAGGCATCCTAAATCCGCTTAAACAAGAGCCAAATCAACTATCTCAAGTGAGTCAAGATCAAAATCAAGAACAAATTTGGCGAGATCAAATTGCAGAACTTTCCAAAATGGTTGAGGCATTGCGCCAAGGGAAATCTCCACCACCATTACCTACATCATTCCTTGGTTTAGGGCTTCCCCTTTTACCTAACACCAATCACGCCACCCAAATCAATTCACCTAACGTCAATCAAACCATCACGTCAAATCATTCGAATATACCATCGACATCACACCAATGGATGGTATCTAATCAAACAACAACATTGATTCCAAATCAAAATACAGTCTCCCAAGGACCTATCACTTCGGTCATTCCAACCATCACTATCCCTTCAATCATTCCAAACACCACTATCACACCCATCACATCTCAACCTCTCACTACCATGATCGCTCCGAGCGTATCTCAAACACTTGTCACTACATCCAACATGATTTTGAATCCACCACCACCCCCACCACCACCAATTTCCACCACATCAATCCAATACGACGTGACATTACAAGCTGCTTTTCAAAAGGGATTCCAACAATATCTAGCCATGCAACAAGCAACACAAGCTCAACAAGTGCAACAATCCTTTCAAGTTGCCCAAGCCTCTCAAGCTACCCAACCAACACAAGCACAAACACAAAAGATGACAACTATTGAAAATAAGGATCAAGATCAATCCATCACTGAGCACACATTTACTTCATCCAATGATCAAATCGACATATGTCAAGAGTCACTCTTGAATCACGATCAAAACCCACCAACAAAACTTGATAATGAGCCAATTCAAGAAATATCAACATCACTTGACTCTATGGTCGAAGATATTCACAAGCTCTCCACCGCAATTGTCGAAAACAATGATCAAAACCTCTCCATTGAGGAGCACATTGAGGATGTATCTACACAATCCAATGATCAACTCACCATACATCAAGAGCCACTTTTTAGTGATCTCTTTCAAGGAGTGTTAGGGTTATTTGATCCAATTGACATAATGCACAATCAGTTCACCTATGATCATATTGAAAATGTCTCTACATCGCCTTATGAGTTAGAGGACATATCTCAAGAAGTTATTCCAAAGCAAGATCAAAATCTTTCACTAAGGTCTAGCAATGGTCCTTTTCAAAACATGTTGATCCCCTTTGACCGCATGGTTATAGATGCTGAAGGAACCTTGAACTTGACCATGCCTAATGTCGACATCCAAAAGTCCTATGTAAGAAATCCATCCTTTGAAGCTGCCCCATGTCAAGAACTTGATCCAAAGCATGTCGAAAACAACTCTGAAATCATTCAAGATCAAGAATTTGTATCTTCGAGCTATTATAATGATCTAATGGACACTCTCCTATCCATACAAGATGTCGCAAATGATGATCACACCAGCATAATGCATATTCATTCATCTACCCATGAGATGCTTTCTATGGATGGACACGTAGATGATCTTCATCAAGAACAAGATTGTGTTACACAAAAAGAGAAGATTCTTAACTCCTACAATCAAACAGAGTTGTCAACATCAGAATCAAATATGTCCCAAACTCGGATTGAGGACATCATGAATAAAGATATCCATCATTATCCGCCCAAGGAAACAAGTCAGATAGAACATTCAGAGATAGCAGAGCAACAAATGGAAATAATGTCGTCTACGGTGGTCATCTATCAGAGAACACTTATTGAACAAGAGCTCTTGGAAAAGGCAAAATCAAAGCATGAAGGTATTACTTCCACCACACTGGGGGCAACTTCATCTCAAGCAAACGTCAACATAGGGAGCACGAAGAATCCTTATGATGAAGCTAGTGTCAATACTACAACCAACCACGTCACGAATCTTCATCCACCCATCACCCCATCCATGAATTGGGACCAACGTCAAAGGAAATATCTGAATCAAAGTATGAAGAATGTTATCAAATCAAAAGAAGCTGAGAAGCATAATGGATAAATCAAATACAAATGGATACTAAAGAATACAAAGAAAGATTATCCCTATCAAGCTCCATCAGTCAAAGAAGCGTAGGGCAAACTAAGAGGGAAAAGAGTATCCATCAAAGATGTCGCAAAATCAGCGAAGGATTTTCAAGCGGCGTTACAAAAGTATATCAAGCGATTGGTCCTAATTTCATGCACACTTCTGTATCCACCCATCATTGCTCATCTTCCCAAGTTTGGAGAGTCAAAGGTTCCAAACTATCAACCAATCCATCTTTTATTCCTAAACACACTACATCCACACCTCCGCGTATGATACCCAATTCTCACATTGACCATGTATTGGCAATGACCCTTCATCT
>VDFB02198902.1:0-16033 GCA_007258455.2 Sequoia sempervirens | reverse complement strand
AAAATTCCAACACTCTACCTTCAATAAGGGGATTTCATGGACTTCTTAAAGCTATCGCTATCAATGAGTATTAATATTAATATTTCTAATAATAATAATCTTATTATTAAAATGACTACAAATATGATTATTGTTATGAATAGTATCACTAATATTAACCATACTCCTTTCATTAAAAATGCATCTAGATGATAATATTAATTCTATTTTTAATATTACAATGTCTATAAGCTTCATTTGTTATTTCCTAACACTAATTCTAACATACACCTTATTCATTTTTATTTTTAAATTATCACAAGGTATTGATTTAAATAAAAATGCAATAACTAGATATCTATGAACTACATTATTATCTTTAATACTTACACTATTATTATTATTCCTCATAATATCAAATTTATCTATATATGCTAGTTAGTGTTATTGTATTTAATAAATCCTTAGTATTAAACTATGATAATCATTAAAATTGTAATTTTTAAGTTATACAAAGAATATTTGAACTTCTTATCGCGATATTAAAAAGATATAACCTAAGAATGAAATGCCCGTGGGATAATTTAGGCACGAGACTATATGGACCCCTATCCACATACCTCTCACCTAGCATTAAATCAGATCTTAATGTTAGTTGGGATTCAATAGTCGTGACATCAATTGTGATTATAATACTCAATCTTACCACTTATTTAAACTATATATTATAAATAAATAGTCTACATGTAAAGAAAAAATAACCAAATGTTGATCAAAATGGACCCATACTTGAACACATGAGAACCTCCGAATGTAATATAAAAAAAACATAAATGCATTCATGAAGAATTGAAATAAGTGCTTTTTTGTCTCAAATAAAATACCATAACTATCCATTGTAAGTGTCTCATTTATAAAATAAAATGCTCATTTAATAAAATAAGACACTCATTTAAACAAGTATTGTTATCATTGTAAAAAAAATTGTTGTTATGTGTACAACAATTTGGGTAGCAATGTACAAGTATTGGAGTATTTCATATTAATATTTTGTGTCCTATCAAAAATATAATAGATGAGCACAATAAATACCATGTATTTTCCCATTAAATGTGAAGGATTTTCAAAAGTTTTAGTAATTCAACTATTGGTCCATTTTTGCCTTGATTTAAGTTGTATTTTAAATAATTATAAAAGTTGGTTTCCAACAAAAATATTTTTTGTAGTACCTCAACTATTGGCCCAATTATGTTGAATATAAAATAAAAGATTTATAGTTATTATTAAAAAAAAAATTTTAAAAAAAAATTTATGGTTACCAATAGGTATTTGGCACATTTAGGTGGCATATTAGTTTTATTTTAAATAAAAATATGATATTCTGCAAGCAACAAATGATACTTTTTGTTCAACTATTATGGTTTCATGATTAAGTTTTGGTTGAATCTTTAAAAAGTCAAATTTTAGACACTTTTGAATAGATGTGCTTATGTGATGAGTTTCATGATGAGTCGCACCTCCAAACCTTAGTTGTAAATAGATAAGAGGTCAATCCACATTGACTAGTGGCCCTCTCCCCTATCTAGTCTACAATTAGAGTATTGTACTATAGAGAAATGTATTTCCTTTGAGAACTAAGAAAGGTAGGTAATAGATCAGGCGAACTTCTCTCGAAAGTGTAAGTGTGGATTTTTTAGCTTAATGAAGAGGGAAGAAAATTCTAAAAAGATGTCATAATATAACCCTCAATGCCAGGATTCATGTTGTTGTGCTATAGGTTCTATCAATTCTTTTACAACCCTCGTGAAATTCTGGAATGCAAGGCTCCAATAATTCTGATAAAGCTAACCTAGTTTCAATCTAATAAGGGATGCAATCAATAGACTATTGTATAAAGCATTCAATCATATTTTTAAGTATAACTGCTTTCTTGGACTTTGTTTTATCTCCCTCATATTCCACTGTTTATTGGGATGATGAATACATTTTGAATATTACTTCACAGTGGTTGGTTTGAAAGTCGCTGCTGCTTTTTGTGCAAATTTTACCAAAAATAAGAATTAACGGTCCCCTTCTTCTAAAGTGGATGTAGTCATTTATGAAAAACCACTATAATTTTTTGTGTTTGTGATGCTTTGTCTAGTGAACTCTTTTATTTTTATTTTTTGCAATTTATTTCTTCAATTGTCTACAACATTTATCAACAATTGGTATCAGAGCCTAGTGGAGAAGCTAAGTGTTGAAGTGGTTCTTTTGGAAATCGGTGAAGAATTTCTAGAGATATGGACAATGCAGAAAAATGGAAGATTGAGAAGTTCGCAGGTCAGAACTTCAAATTGTGGAAGGTTCAAATGGAATCATTGTTGATAAAGTAGGATCTCTCCCATGCGTTGCTTGGAAAAACCAAGGGAAAAGGTTCAATGTCAGATGAAGATTGGGAGAATATGGATATAAAAGTGAGGGAAACTATCTTTCTTTCATTTTCCAACAATGTGTTATTTAATGTTTTAGTGGAGAATACTACAAAAGAGCTATGGGATAAACTTTCCAACATGTACGAGATCACATCGACATCTAATATGGTATTCATTATGAAAAAGATATATAATTTGAAAATGAAAGGAGGGATTATGTCAAACCATCTCAAAAAATTGAATACTTTGGTAACCCAGTTGATTTATGTTGGTATTAATTAGATGATGAAATCAAAACAATTATTTTGTTACGTCACACACCCACAAATGGGAAGAAGTGGTGATGCAGAAGCTACAACCCTCCTGCTGGCTGCCAAAATCAAATTGAAATTTGATGATGTTGCAACCACACTTCTTAGTGAGGACATGAGAAGGAAAAATCAAGAGCCCTCATCTAGAGATGCTTTGACTGTGGTGAGTACTGACAATAGGGGAAGGAGTCAAGAAAGAGGTCCAAATCTTCTCCTCGTTCAAAGTCCAAGGGAAAAATGGTGCTTGTTGGTTTTGTGGAAAACTGGGCCACACAGAGAAAAATTGTTGGAATTACAAAAAGGCACAAGATAAGGTAAGCAAGAATGAAGTAAATGTTGTTGATGATGGTGTTTTGGTTTTATCAGCAAGTGACACGACTATAGATTCATGGGTTCTCAATTTCGATGCCTCTTTCCATGCTACCCCATTCCAGGCTTCTTTTACTAATTATCAAGAAGGTATGTTTGGTATAATGTTTCTTGGAGATGATAAAGAATGTGAAATTGTAGGTAAAGGTGATGTGACTTTGTTTTTGAAAAATGGAAATAAATGGATTTTGAAAGATGTATACCATGTTCCCACTTTGAAATGAAATTTAATTTCGGTGAGCCAACTTTATGCTCATGGGTGTGATGTGAAATTTTCATTAGATACTTGGAAGGTAACCAAGGGTGTTATGGTGCTTGCAAAGGGGACGAAATTGGGAAGGCTTTATGTTTTAGAGTGTAATGATGAAGTGGGAGCTATAATGATGGTTGTGGACAGCGGTTCAAAGCTTTAGCATAAGAGGCTCAGTCATATGAGCAAGAAGGGACTTGAAGTCATGTTTCAAAGGGATCAACTTACAAGCCTAAAATCAGTTGATTTTGAGTTATGTGAGAATTTCCTTTATGGCAAGCAAAGTCAGGCTAGTTTTGTGAAGATTGATCATGAAAAGAAAACTACACCTTTGGAGGTCGTGCATTCTGATGTCTTTGGTCCAACCGAGGTAACCTCTTTTGGAGGTGACAACTATTTTGTTTATTTTATTGATGATTGCACTCACAAAGTTTGGATTTATATGTTGAATAGAAAATCAGAGGTATTTTCAAAATTTAAGACTTTTAAGGCTACTGTTGAAAATTAAATTGGGCACAAAATTAAATGCCTACTAACAGATAATGGGGTAGATTTTTGCTCTTCGTAGTTTGACAATTTTTGTGCAGATAATGGCATTCATAGAATTAAGGTGGTCCCATTCACCCCTCGGGAAAATGGTGCAGCTAAGCGGTTGAATCGGATAATTCTTGAGAGAGCTCGGTGTATGCTCTCGAATGCTGAATTGGGAAAAGAGTTTTGGGCAGAGGCTTGTAATACTACGGTTTATTTGATTAATCATGCTCCTTCATCTCATTTGGATTTTGATATCCCATAGGAGAGATGGCTCGGGAAAAGAATGTCTTATCATCATTTTGGTGTGTTTGGCTATGAAGCTTTTGTGTACATTCCTAAGGAGCAGCAAACGAAGCTCGATTTCAAATATAAAAGATGTATCTTTCTTGGCTATGGTGAGGATCAATTTGGATTTCATCTCTAGGATCTCGTTCCCAAAAAGATTATTCACAATTGGGATGTCATGTTTAATGAGAAATTTTTCTCAGGTTTGCAAAATAGAGCTCATCTCCAAATGAATGTATTGAGGTTGATTTGTTTAATAATGGTTCTAATTTGATTAAGCCTTAGAGAATTATTCCAGCAGACACTTTTAAGACTTCAAATGTTATTATGCAACCTAATGTTTCAACCTCTATTTGCTCGCTACCATCACCTATGTCATTGCTACCTCTTACAAATGTTTGCATGCAGCCTCCTACTCTTTCATCGCTGCCTATGCAGCACTCTCATGTTTGTATGTAGCCTTTACAATATCAATGTTTGCAAATTCTCTCCATCAAATACTATGTTTCACTTGTACCCTAGCCTTTGTTCCTACGCTACCCCACTGCTTGAGATACCGCTACTCTATAGAAGAGTTTCAAATAATTTCTTTCTCAAAGTCTTCAGGTTCAACTAATATTTAAATCAAACGCTGCCCTCTTTATACTATTCACAGCCTCCACTCTTATACAGTGTTGTAATGCCTTCTTCGCATATGTATCTTCCTATATAGTTGAGTCTACTATTCCTCTTTTCAACCTCAAGGACGATAGTTAGTTTTTCTACACTTGGTGAACAAGAACAAAGACATGTGCAACAATAGGGCAGTTTCACAACCAATTGGAGTACAAGGGCATATATAGCTCTGATCGCTGAGAAGGAAATTTCAAAATCAATTACAAATATTAAGCTTGGAAATAAATTTGCAGCAAGAACAAGGTCCTCAATTAAGGAGGTCTACCTTGGAGAAACACCCATCAAAGTATGATGATTATGAACTTTTACTTTTTGATCAATAAGAGCTGATGACATTTAAACAAGCCTACAAAGATGAAAACTCGGTGAAATGGATCAAGGATGCATGAAGAAATGAAGTCTTTGCAAGCAAATGATACATGGGATTTGGTTACTCTTCCACCAAATCACAAACCTCTGAAGAATAAGTGGGTCTATCACATGAAAGAAGAAGATGTGTGCAATATACATTGCAAGGCCAGACTGGTTGTGAAGGGATTTGATCAAAAAAAGGGGATTGATTTTAAAGCAATTTTTTCACTAGTTGTGAAAATGCAAACCATTCGAGCTGTGTTAGGTTTGGCAGCTATTTGGGACCTTGAGCTTGAGCAACTAGATGTCAAAACAGTGATTCTTCATGGAGATGTTGAAGAGGAGTTGTATATGGACCAGTGTGGCGGTTTTGCACAACAGGGTCAAGAGCATTTATATTGCAGATTAAAGTGGAGTTTGTATGGGATCAAGCAAGCCCTGAGGCAATGGTATCTCAAATTTGATAGCTTCATGACTTGGAAACATTTCATTCATTGTGAGTCAGACCTATGTGTTTATTATAAAAAGCTTTCTAATGGTGAGTTTGTCATTCTTTTACTTTATGTTGATGATATGTTGATTGTGGGCACTAGTGTGAAGATTGTCGGTGAATTAAAAAATATTTAGCTCAACGCTTTTCCATGAAAGATTTAGGGGCAACGAAGAGGACTCTTGGGATTCAAATAATCTAGAATAGGCAAATGAGATAAATTAGATTATCTTAAGAAAAATATATTTCCAAAGTTTTGGATATAGGTTCAATATGAAGAATGCAAAGTCTGTTTGTACTCCATTGGCTGATCATATTCATTTATCTTCAGCTATGTCTCCAAAAACTCAAGAAGAGGAAAATCAAATGAAGGGTATTTTGTATTCATCAGCAATTTTGGGAGTCTCATGTATGCTATGGTTTGTACCCATCCGTACATTGCTCATGCAGCGGAAGTTGTGAGTAGATTTATGAGTAATCCGGGTAAATCTCATTGGCAAGCGATTCAGTGGATTTTGAGGTACTTGAAAGGTACATCGGATTATGTTTTATATTTTGGAGGTATGGACACTTAGCTGCAAGGATAGGTTGATTCTTATATGGCTATAGATTTGGACAAATGGAGGTCTACTACAAGTTATGTGTTTACATTTGTTGGGGCAACAATCAATTGGGTTTCACGATTGCAACAGGTGGTTGCACTCTCATCTACAAAGGAAAAATACATTGCTCTAACTGAAGGAGCCAAGGAAATGATATGGTTGCAGTGGTTGTTGGGTGAATTATGGTGTAAGAAATCAGTTTTTACTTTGTTTTGTAATAGCAATTGATACTGCTATTCACTTGGCCAAGAATTTTGCCTTTCACAATCGGATAAAACATATAGAACTAAGGTATCATTTCATTCACCATATTCTTAATGAGGGTAAGTTGTGGTTGGAGAAAATTGACACAAAAATCAATCTGGCAGATGCTTTAACAAAAGTTGTACCTCTGGAGAAGTTTGAGTTCTGTAGGACTTCTCTCGGCATTGTAAAGAAGTAGCCATATGCCTAAAGTGGGGGATATCTTTGAGCATTTCTCTTGCAGCTATGATTGGTCTTCAAGTGGGAGATTTTTGTGTGGTGAAGCTCAATCGCTTTGGGTACGTTTGACTTCTTTTTGTTTCATATTCCATTCAAAGGTTTATTGGGATGATGAATAATCTTTGAAGATTATCATTATGTGTGGTTGTTTGAAAGCCACTGCTATGGAAATTGTACTAAAAAATAGAGTTAATAGAGTGTCACTTGCTTCTAAAGTGGATGTAGTCATTTATGACGAACCAGTATAATTTTTTGTGTTTGTGATTCTTTCTCTAGTGTTATTTTATTTTTATTTTTTGTAATTTATTTCTTCTCTGATTGTCTGGCAACATTTCATCAACTTATCAACCACCGAACCGTTTGGTAGTCAAATCACTGCCGTCATGCAATAAAATGAATCTCACGCAACATACCACATGGCAGCGCTGCAAGAGTTCGGTTTTATTTTTCCATTATGGTTGTTGATTAAACTGTACCGTGGTATCTCTTGGCTTTTCTCAATGGTAAGGTGATAACAGAGCGACCACAGGAAATGCGAAGGTGAGGAGGAGCGGGTAGCTACGGCAAAGTGTTTTCCAGCGATGGAAGGCGCTCGTGGGTTGCGTAATCAACGTAGTGCTCCTGCGACGCACATTGTTTTGATAAAATGGTCTGTGAACTGGGAACAATCTTCTTTTTGTTTAAATCTAGTTATTCCCTTGGTACGCGTTTTAAGTAGCATTTCTCATTCATGCCCATTTGGCAGAATCCTAAACTGGTCCTGAACATTGTATTTTAAAGGTTTTTCTCCCTTGACCACCTTACATAACACCCTAGCACGCTACCACCTTCATATTTCACCTTCATCCAACCGAGATCCACATGCGACCCATTTTACATATCACTGAATTCATTGATTATGATCTTTGTATGACTGTCTTGGTAATAGGAAAGTATCCATGTTCCTACTAAGTTTGAGAATGAAACAATAAATGCTTTTAATTATATCCACGAGATCAACATTGCCCATGGAACCCAGAAAATAGAACTGGAAATACTTCTGCAAATAACAAAACAATCGCTAACCCCCACCACTACTTGTTGCTTTTAACTCTTTACGATTTTTGTTTCTTCTACTCATGTATTCTGATCAACTAACTCATTGTAGTACAAGTAATTTTCTCCCTCAAACAAGCATCTTGTCACTTGACTTTAACCCCACATGCAATGGGTGCCATTTTGTTCCACTCAAAACCCTGCTAGCAAAACAATAAATCCCATCTATATCCACACCTCCTTGAATATTTTTCCATCTTCTTCGCTTCACATCTCAAATGATGTGAGAAGGAGGGCGACCTCACAAAAGCTGAACAAGGCATCGACCAAGAGAGGAGTCAGGGGTCATCTTCCTTACATTTTGATTTCACCAACAGAGGCGTACCAAGCTCAGCCAAATTGAGTGTATAGTGAGGCCATAGGTTTATGACTCTTGGCATGTGGATTCTAAATCATATTCTAATCTCCCATTCTATTCTATTTGCTTGACTGAAAGCCACATGCTACAGAGGTGCCATTTTATTTAATTGTGTGTGTATGTGTGTAATATAATATATATTAATATATTTTGTCAAAGTTGTTGGTAGAACCCACAGTCTTATCAATATTTACTATTATCACATATTTTACTTGATATGTTGAACCTTGCTGGGTACTCCTAAAGGATCTTATCAAAATTAGTTTATTATATATATACATATGAATTATATATTTTAATCAAGGAAGAACAGACACACTAAATACTGCATACAAATTCACTATATTTTATGTAAAAGAGATTCTAATAACTAAACAAACAAACTGTTGGTAATCCTTTAATAAGTTTATTTTTGTGAATAACACAGGTATGAGAGTTAAATTGTTTCATTTATGACTAAAAAGTTGTATAACTACACTTGTATTGTGATGTTTTCTCTACTTGAATATTTTAACCTTGAGTTTATTTTAGTCAACCCAGTTTTTTATTTTATTTTATTTGCTATGCTTTTTAAATAGAATATTATAATGAAATATAAAAGTAAATATGCAATATATTTAAGTAACCCAACATTGCCTCTGTGATTTTGGGTGGATTCTATTTGCAGATTCAAAGACAAAATATTTGGCTGTATAAAACATATTAATATTTATTTTAAATACAAGTATATTATTTTCTTTTAAACAATAAAACCATGCAAAAAGTTTTAAGAGTTTTCAATATTTCTCACAATAATTCACCACTAAAATGTGTAAATTAGTAAAAATCAAAATACTCTTAAGAACAAAATTTATTTATTAGCATATTTGTATCTTCAATATATGTTTTTTCTTTTCTTATCTATTTCAAATAGGTCAAACAAAATATAGGAAATCATCTTTGCATCATAAAGTTTTATCTAAACAACCATATATAAATTTTACAAGGGGTTTCTCACCCACTACAACATTAGAACACTTATTATCCATCTAAGATGGATTTGCACGTACATTTTTTTTCAAACCACTAAGTATCATATGAAGTTGAAATAGACTAATTCCAAGTATGTTTAGTTCAACATTATTCTCCAAACCTACATAACAAGACATGAATATTTTTTCCATAGCCTAGGTAGAGCTCACCTCCCAACCATTGACCTACTCATAGGTCACCCGTAGCTAGGAGGCATCTATAGGAACCAGGCACACACACAGAGATACAAATTATCCAACGAGAAAAAGAAAGGAAAAAAATATGTATTGCAACAACACCCATCCTAAGATTTTCAAAAGACACATAGGAAATCCACTCATGGATTCCTTTAGGGACATACTAGGAGTGCTCGATCAAGAGGTGTATACATAAATATATATCCATTTGAAAACATAACATGGTGAATTCATTTCCATCCTTCTTACACATACTTATCTAGCATATCTCCATACCAACCACTCAAACTTCAAATATTTTATTATGTATTCATACCCTTTCCATGTCTAAATAGTGAGAATATCCCCTAGAAGGTGCATCCTAACTCCATCTCCCACATGGATTTCTCTCATCCTCAAAGAGAAGCTAGTCTAATACATGCCCATCCCACAAAATACAACAACACTCATAACATAAAATCAAGGCATAAAACAACCCATTACACAAAATAAAGAAGAAATTGAATCCTACCTCAATGAGTGAGCTTCCAAGTATGAATGTTGAAAAAGAGCTCCCAAACTTTTTCCTTCAACTTCTTGTCACCCACTCTCCAAGGCTCACTCATCCATGTGTTCTCACACATGTGTGAGACCTTGGGAGGTGGGGAGTGTGCTTGTACACTCTATCCCACAAGTCATGTAAAGGTGGCTCACACATGTGTGAGCACCTTGGGAGCTTATCAAGGCTCATAACCAAACTTGGGGAAGTGGGGGTGGAAATGGGCAAGTCCCCATCACACTTTCCCAAATCTTAATTTCGTGAAAACTCATTAAAGCCTCAAAAAGAGTGTCAATCCTAGGGATTGATCCAATATTTTAGGCTCAAAAGATACATATTCCATAGGTACTTACCCTAGGGACCTAAAATCCATAAAAAACACATTAAAAATACCATATTTTAACCCTCCAAAAGTACCAACAAGATCAAATCTAATTTTTCAACTTAGGTTGACAACTTATGCCCTAATTGGATTGAAAAAATAAATAATTTAATAACAAACATTCTAAAGCTTATATTACTAACAAAATGCACATTACATTATGAAGCTATAGTCCCTCTAAATGGACTATACTTTGGTTTCACTGGGTAGTTCACATAGGGTTCCCATGTATACCTCTAATTCCATTAGCCATGGAAAGATATACCTACACACTCAATGCACACGTTAATATATCCAAATAAGACATATATGTATAACCAAAACAATTGAATCAACACTCACATTCACGTAAGTTTCATAATTCAAATGTCATAGAGATCTTATTACATAACTGCAAAATCAATAATCACTTAGCTTATCCATTTTCATTAGTTACCTTAATTTCATGTTCATCATATTCGCATCATGATTCATTCACACATCATATTTCATTCATTCATCATTAAATGTCAAATTTCAAATTAAAACATCATTAGTGAACTGACATGTAATTAAATCAAACATTATAATCAGTTAACTAAGCATGTAGTATAGCCATAATTATGTCATCTATGAAATCAAATATCTAATCATCTTTTCATCGATGGTATCATCAAGTATAATCAATAACAAAAAAAAAAAAAATATAAGTATTGAGTGTATCATAGAGTTGGGCATCACATCCCCTATATGTGAACCCAACTTCTTTCTTTTACTCATCACCTTATTCTATTTTTCCTCATACCTTTACTCATCATATTTCTCTGACAACAAAAGAACAACTCATATCCACCACCCATCCTCCAACTACTAATGGACTCACATCTTGCTTCCAAAATAAACATCATCCTACTATAAATTAAATGCTCAAGAATATGAACTATCAAGGAGAAGGTTTAGGACTTCATGATCAAGGTATCTTGTAGCCCATCCATATCAAAGAAAATCCATATTCACAATGCGTTGATTATACATCCCACTTGGCATATAATCAAAACATGTTACAACCCTAATGAAACCTAAGATGGCTCTTACCAAACCTTAATTTGTGCCTCCAATCCATCATCCAAAATAAATATCACCATATGCCCTCCTCATCATACCCACCCAAAATGACTATCCATATCCCTATATCCTTTAAGTCCATTTTTGGTCCCTATATTAATTAATTAAATAAATTTAACAAAATCTATCATCAATATAGTGGATAGAATTTGTCACACAAAAAAAGCATGAATAAACCAATAAAGTTGGAAAACAAAGTATTAAGTGACCTTAATATAGCCCCAACATCAAAGTTACCCAAAATAATGGTCACTTATGCCATCATATGATTAAATTTCATAAATAAAAAAATGCACAACTATAAAACAAACAAGTATTATATTATATAGCTCATTAATTTCAATAGCAAGTGTTCTTAATAATAAAAAATTATTATTCTTGTAAATTTTATTTTGGGTCCCTATATTAATTAAATAAAATTTATCATCAATAAAGTGGATAGAATTCATCACACGACAAAAGATGAATAAACCAATAAACTTGGAAAACAAAGTATTAGGTGACCTAAATATAGCCCCGACATTAAAAGCTTCCAAAAATGGCCACTTATGTCATCATATAATCAAAGAAATCATAAACAAATGTATGCAACTATAAAACTAACAAGTATTATATTGTATAGCATCAGTTTCAATAGTAAGTGTTCTTTTCAATGAAGTTTAATCAAAAGTTAAATTTTGGTATTCTTATAAATATTAGTGCATGTTTTCTTGAAATAAAATATTTGTATTCATGTGAATAGTGAAAATAGAAATAATGTTTACATATGCCATCAATTACATTATTACAAATAATATTATTTGATTCTATTATCATGAAAAGAAAATGCACTAAGTGTGCAAGCATTTTCAGTAGGATCTTGGAATGTTTTCATAGTGTTCATATGCTCTTGAAGGATTTGAATTCCCATATACCTACACATGTTGCATAATCAAAATTATTATTGATGTTATAACTTGAAGGTTAAGCAACATGTATAAAATATTAATAAAAATATATACCTTCCAAGCATCATAGTAGTGGCTTGTGGATTGGTACCAGGAGAATCCTTATAAATTGAATTGTCCACAACCCTTAGATTATCAACACCTTTAACTCGATACCTTTTGTCAACCACCAAATCAACTTGACAACCTCCATGGAAATGCCAAAATGTCCCTAGTGTATCTTTGCAAAACTTGGCTAAGGCTTCATCATCTAATTGATTCTTTGGTAATGTTGTGCCAAAGAATCGAAGCATTTTGGTATGCCCGCTATTAATAAATGCAAACTTCTGAAGAGAAGATGTTGCACTTAGATTAACCATTACTTTTACAATATTTGTACATTCTTGTAAATCATATGGGTGTGAAAAGTAATTGTAACGAACATGGGGGCTATCTTGAGGATTTATGCTTTTGAGCCAAAGCTCTCCCCTTGATAAGGGAAATGCAACCTTACCTGATATAATTCCCAAATATTGTATACTTGTGGAATTATTATGTTGAAAAAAGCTACCAGACTCAATATATAGTTTTGAATTGTCTACAATTCCCACAATCTCTGAATAAGCAAATTCAAGTGGTTTTGAGGATTCTACTATGGTTGTTGTACGAGGATTATCTTGAACTTCTTTCCCTACAAAGGGTAAATCTAAAAGAGTAGTCATATTCATCTCTTCAAGTTGTTGTGTTGGACCGATTCCACTTAAGAGGAGAAGTTGAGGACTACCTATGCTTCCTGCTGACAAAACTACCTCACTATTAGTTGACAATGGATTAAGTGGTACTTGATAATGTAAACCATCAATACTGCTTGTGAACTCCACTCCACTAGCCTTAAGCTTTCCTGCAATACAACTTTTTGTCAATGATGCATATATATATATAGATAAATAGATATATGAGAATAAATGATTATACTATCAAAATTGTCAATTATATATAATCATTTTAACTTCAAATTTTTAAATATTTTATAAACTTATTAAATAAATGCTAATCTAAATATTGATATAATAGTAAATAAAAGAAACATTAACCTTATTACTATTTTATTTAATGATAATAAAATACCTAATAAAAACTAAAATACCATATATAAATATCAATTCTAAAATAAATAGAATAAAAATACATCAACAAATAAACTAAAAAATTACTAATACAAACTCTGACCTAATATAAATATGTTTTACCAATAAAAATAAAACAACCATTTATCAAATATAAAATTATCAATAAACTCTATAACAATTACACTACTGAAATAAATGGGTGTGTTCTCCAACCTAAAGAACTGATACATTGTATAAAGGAGTCTTGAGTGAAAACAGGGGGAATTTTGCCCCATCTCAACCTGCACAGATATAGTTTGAAAACAGGGGAATTTTGAAAGTAAAAGATGTGTACGTGCCTGATGCCACATTGAAGAGGATTCTGCTGGCAGTAGCATTCAGAAGAACCACAATATTTTCTGGATTTGCATACTGCAGAAGATCTGCAGCTGTATGTCTCCTTCCATTCTTGTCAAAAGTTGCAGCACTGATCTTGGTGCCTTCCAAATGATCTAAAGTATATCCATTGTAGGGAAGAACTCCAGCTTCAAGAAGCGCATCCTTCAAAGCAGAATTCCAAGTAGAAAGCTTGTCTACTTTAAAGACATTTAACTTCTCCACCCATTCATACGATTCATTCACAAGTTTCTCATCCCACTTCATTTCCCGAATATATTCAGAGCTTGCCCTGCTGTAGAAGCCAGCGTTGATAGCTGTTCCGCCTCCTAAAACTCTCGCCCTTGTCAACTGCACTCCATCTTCTGAGACAAACCCCTCCGCTACATACGGATAATCTTTGGGATCCCGAAAAACCTTGAAAAACCCTTTGAAATCCTCAATATCGGGATTTCCATAAGGGGAGTCTCCCCTCTCCAATAGCAAAACAGAGTAGTGCTGTGAGAGAGTTGCTGCCAGGGGACACCCCGCTGTACCTCCTCCAACCACAATATAATCATATGACCTTGCAGCTGCCATTGTAGCATCTGCTGTCATAAACGGATATGGGTATTCTGCAAACACCAAACACAGAGCATTGCCAAACATAATTTTTTTTAATGGGCTTCATGCATGCACTGAAAAGTCCAGACAATAAAGATTTAAATTTTTACAGTTCATGATAATAAATTTAAGGGGGTTCATGTCCTGAAAAGTTCAGACAATAAAGATTTGACTGTTAAACATTTTTGTCATTAACATTTTGGATCATATTTTATGATCTATTATTGGAATGAAGTGAGTTAGAGAGGAAAACAATCAGACTAACTTCATCCTGATAATATATCATAGAATATGATAAAAAAATATTGATGAAAAAATGTTTATACAGTCAAATTCAAAAGCTTCCAAGAAATTCACTCCCAACAATAATCAAACTTAACTATTGGTATCATGACAAGTAGTCTGATTCCTAAGAATTAACATTTGCCTAAATCTATGACTAGAGCCAAAACTTAAAGCCCTTAGCGCGATGGCCTAGCATGAACCTAAATAAATATGAACAGCATGACACTTGATTATAGTTTCAAAAGCATATTTCCTAGTGTTCAAGATTTCTGGATAAATTGTGTGCAAATTTTTTACATCAATATTTCGGATCATACTGCATGATCCATCATCTACTCCTTTTCATTGTAATGATGGATCATGGAATATGATCCAAAACATTGATCTAAAATATTTGCACACAACTTATCCAGAAATCTTGAGCACCAAGTATTATGGACTGTAGAAACAAAATGTTACTAGCATATTTCTTATCAGAAGTTAGGAAAAATATATCAGAGCTTAGAAGTATCGATTTCAGACAAAGGAAATACTGAAACAATCTATATCATGATATACATTCAAAATCACATTCTATATCCAATTTCAATAACGAAGGCTAAGAAAAAAATATAGATGCACTTTTCTCAGAAAATGGAACTCTTGATTAGAAACAAAAGTTTAAATTTTTACTGACCCAGAGTAGATGATGCTGCCTCTGAACAGAATAGATGGCGATAATTGGTTAAAATCATCAGGCTTGAAATCACTAGAAGTACAATCTCCATACTCATTAACCAGTCTAATTCCTTATCTAGAACAGAAACAGATGAATTTCTTTTGTGACTACTTGCATACAATGCATTTTCGTTTATAGATGATCTGAAGTATATGATGATTGTTGCTGCTGTTATGTTGCTTTATGCAAGAGTTCATAAAGTATGACGATGGTGGTTGTTGCTGTCATGCTGCTTTATCGAAAAGAACACTATCATCGACTCCATTAAATTAATCATCGATACCTCCAAAAGGTGAAATGAATGCTCGTATCGTTGCAATTTTTTAAGCAAGTGGGCTGAAGTACGATGTGGTAGTTGAAGTTTTTATGCTAATTTACGTCAGTTTTCAGGCTACTATGAATTATTAAATCTAACAATGTAATTATACAAGGAACACGACCATTGACTTCAGTATAACAAAGACAGACTCTCAAATGTTAAAAATGAAAAAAAAATCTAACTCAATCTAGAACAGAACTCTTCTTGTCAGTCCAATAGAGACGTTTTCAATATGCAATAAAGTGGTTT